>JBBPMU010001143.1:0-10397 GCA_038090475.1 Wakefieldia striispora | reverse complement strand
TGAGTCAATCTTTATATATATTCTAGTCTCTGTGCAAGTTTCTGGGAGCAAAACTGAAAATCTGGTTGTGTGGTGTGCAAAGACATTGTGTGGGAAAATGGTCAAAAAGTGCTGGTTTGCTGATGGCCTTGTTTGTGGCAAATAAAGCACTTCCTATTCTTGATGTGCTTGGATTGTTCTGCAGAGGAGAGCAAGATGTAGTCCATGTCCATGGCCATGGGGTCATGAGAGTGGGAGGTGGATGAGGTGGATCTGATGTAGGAGGTGCCACCTTTTCTCAGGAGGTTGGTCCTAATGATGGCATGATAGAAATGAGAGGCTTTCTTGAGCCACTCATTTGTGGTCATGGGTTCCTTCTCTATGACTGTCATCATGGTAGTGAGCTGGCATGATATGGCTCACTTAAGAAGATCCTTGAGTACCAATTGGTTGGTGATGTTGCTCCTGGAGGCTTCAAGTTGGAAGGTGCTTTGGAATGCATTGAAGTCACTGTTGAATGGCTTTCCTTCCATATAGATGTTGTGGAGGGTCATGTGTGCCATGTCTTTGAGGCTGGGGGGTATGATGATAGTGTGGAAGTCCTTCTTGATTTTGGTGAGGGTATCAGTCCAGGAGGTGATCTGGGTGGTCATGACCTTGATGAGCCATGCTTCAGAAAAGATAGCCCCTCTTCCATGGTTCATTTGGTTCAGGAGGGTGATAGCGATCTTCTTGTTGTTATACTTGGTGTCATTAATGGCAAAGTAAGCTTTCATTCCCAACAGCCAGTAGGAGGTGTCTTCACTCTTGCTGGAGAAGGGTTCCGGGCAAGCCACCTTGAGTTCATCTTGTTGGGGGTTCGACATGCTGTGAGTGCTAGAAGTGGGGGAAGGAGAACAAGGTGTCAGGGTATGCTGGGAGGATGGGTGTTATACGGGTGCGGAACAAAGACTTCACTCAAGATCCTTTCATACTTGTAGTGTTGTTGACAACTAGGAGCAGAGTATTGACTGTCACCCATAAGGGGGAAGTCCTGGTAAGTATAAAGAGATGGAAGACTGGAAGGGCTTAGCACAAGAGATGAGTCGAGCAACCTTCTTCAGGAGTGAAGACTTTGCAGGCAGAAATGCATAAAATTAGCTGAGGAGCTATCTACTACAAGTCAACCCTTTATATGCTATGGGGGTTACCATAAAGGGGTGATGCATAAAAGGAAATCAATGAATGACCTATAAAAGGAAACATATGTGTACATAAAAGGAAATGTGGAGTCCCATGTCCCGGAAAGGAATTGGAGTCCTGTGTCCTTAAGGGGAAATGGAGTTCCTCTAAGTATAAAAGGAAGAGAGATAAATGAGACTTCCCAAATGAAACAAGTCAGAAATTTGGGAGCATCCATAAACATGGGAAACAGTGATGTTCTGGTGCAAAGTCTGAAGGATAACCTAGAAGTTGTGTATAATAGGGTCATATTGACCACTATCAATGATCTCCCAAGTGAGGTCTCTATATGCCATGGAAGAAAGGTTAAACCAATAGCAATCGTAATAATGAGTAGGAAGGAAAAACGTATCCATGTCCATATCATCTTCACCAAGGAGTTGTCTCCATATGATTTTGATGTCATGTTCCCAAGTATCCTCAAAATCCATAACATTAGATCCCAGCTCAGAAGAATGATTCACTGAATCATTATCTTCAGATGTGCTCATCGTCAAAGTCTGGGAGAGCATCATCATCAATAAATCATTGGGTCCAGAGAGGGTGTTGGTTTCTGTCAACTGGGCAGTTTTGAGAGAAGTGGCCTGGAGAGGTTTGGAGGCAGTGGGTGCAGTGGTAATGAGGGCATCTGATCTGGAGATGGCCATATGATCTGCAATGGTAGCAAGAACAGTGGCAAGGAACTCATTGGTGGACAGGAGGGGGGACAGGGATCAGGTTGGGGGAGTTGGAGGGGGAGGAGACAGGTTCAGTAAGTTCAGCAAGGGTGGTGAGAAATTCCCTGACTCCATCAAGGTCAAGTGCAAGGGATGCTTGAAGATGTGGTCTGGGTCCAGTAGATCTCAGATGGGGCGCATCTGATCCAGGCATGGGTCGTTGGGGAAGAGGTTGGTGGTGGGAAGAATATGGGGGAGGGGCAGCATCAGCAGAGGGTAGGGAAGTGGCATCCAACTCATCAGGTCGGATAGGGTAGGTAGGGATGGGGGTGGGTAATATAGGTTGGGCAATGGGGTAGAGACAAGAGGCCCATCCCAGAGTGTAGCTCTGAGGGAGCTCATCAGATGAGAGATAGTCCCTTTGCTGGAGAGGAGAGAGGCTGATGAGGGTGGTGTGAAGGAGGGGTTGGATGTTATTGGAAGAGAGAGTAGGGATGAAGATTCCAAACCCAATGTGGTGAAGGGTGTTGAGTATAATCCCTCTGGTACCCTGAATGGAATAGGAGAGGGCTGTCACCCAAGATTCTCTGAGTTGGATGGGGGATTGCTGCTGAATCTCTGCAGATAGGAGGGAGTTGCAGAATGCCTGGAGTAGGAGTGGGATGATGGTCAATTGTGAGGATAAGGGAAGGTTCACAAGGTGGAGGGTGAGGGGTGGTGATGAGATGATCAAGGCATAGAAGATGTTTTGATGGAAACATGGAAGTCTATCTAGAAAAATGGGAATAGGGTCCAAGGTGGAGATTAAAGTGTCCAAGGGGATTTCCAAGTATGCAGTGGAAGAAGGGGGGGTAACTGGCAAAGAAGATGAAGAAGGTGAAATGATGGGAGAGCAGGAGTGAGAATGGAAAGACTCAAGAATTGTTCCAACCATCTGCCTCAGCTGTCCAGCCAGAGTAGGTGGCACCAGTGGAGTAGCAGAGAATGGGGGTGTTGACATTGTGGGGAGAGATGATTCTGACAGAGATTCCGTGGGGAGTGACGTGAAGGACGAAGAAGAGAGCATCTCGAGAATATTGGAGTTTAAGGGCAATGGCAAAGATAGAGTAGAAAAAGAAAAATGTGAGGGTGGAGAAGATGATGAATATGACAAGGGAGAAGGTGATTTCAATCATATAGGGGGGGAGCATGGTGGGGGAAAAGCCTTGGGGTGGGAGGCTTTATATACATTTAGGAGGGTCTTGGCATGTACCAAATTGGATGGCAGTTCCCACATATTGTCAGAGGAAGGATAGCCTTTCCATTTGATAAGGAACTGCAGATTCTGTGCAGAACCCTGATGTCCTATGATGGCTTCAACTTCGTATTCTTTTTCTGATCTGATGAGATCTGGTGGTGGCCATGAGAAGCTAGGGCCATGTTTGTCAGTTTCCTAATAAGGAGAGAGAAGGGAGGTGTGGAAGATGTCATGGATCTTCCAAGTGGATGGGAGTTTTAGTTGGTAGGAAAGGGGGGATATGACTTGGGTGATTTTGAAGGGGCCTTCATGGCAAGGGGAGAGTTTATGAGAGTGGTAGCCAAGTTTAAGGTTTTTGTTGTCAAGCCAGACTTTTTGTCTGACTTTCCAGGGGGTGAATTTGGTAGTAATGTGGGATTTCATGTCAGCTTGAGCCTTCTGGTGAGTGGTGAGGGCTTCAATTCATGCTTCATTGAAGTGGGTGAGGTGTTTCTCAGCCACAGGAACAAAGGTGGTTTGAGATAGAGGGGGATAAGAGTGGAGTTCATAGCCATACATGAGGGAAAAGGGGGATCGGTTGGTGATAGAGTGGACATTGGAGTTGTGAGTGAATTCTGCCATGGGGAGGAGAGAGGCCCAAGTGGTCAGTTTCCCTTCACAGAAGATCCAAAGGTAGGTTTCAAGTTCTTGATTTACTCATTCAGTTTCTCCGTTGATTTGGAGATGGTAGGCCATGGAAAGGGTGAGGTCATTATTTAATAGTCAGGCCAATTCTCATGTGAATGCCAAGGTGAATTGGGGACCACAATTGGAGATGAGTTTATCATGGAGGCCAAAACAGGGGAAGACCTGCAAGAAAAACAGAGAGGCAATGCCTTCCATAGTAATGGATTTCGAACAAGGGATGTAAATTACCCCCTTAGTAAGACCATGGTCAACCATGACCATAATAGAATCATGCCCAGAAGATGGGGGAAGATCAGTGATCAGGTCAACAGATATTTTCTGGAAAGGATGGGTGGCAATTGATGAGATGGGGGATAGGGGGTGGTGGTGGGGTGGGTTTGAACTTTGTTTGCCTGGCAAGTGGCACAACCAGAGATAAATTTGCAAGCGAAAGTAGCCATACTGGGCCACCAATAATCATGGTGGAGCAAGTGAAGGAGATGGAAGTATCCCGGATGGCTGGCAGCAGGGGAGTCATGGATGGAGGACACCAGGTCATTGTGGGCAGATTTAGGGATATAGAGGCATCCCTGGAAGAATAGTGATCCTTCACAAAATTCCCAGTTGGAAGGGGATGTGCAGGGGAATAAGGAGGACTTTTCTTGAATAGCAGTAAGAGCCTTAGCAACTAGGGGATCGGTAGTGGAGGATTCCACTATCCAGTTGGCAAGGTCAACATCAATGGCATTGATGAAGTGATCGACAGAGAGGAGGATGATGTTGGTGTTGTCGTCTGAGGTGTTGACAAAGTCTTTTTGGGAAAGGGCATTGGCAGGTCCCATAAAAGAGCTGGGTCAGGTGTCATATAAAATGTCAAAGTCTTGGAGGAATAACATCCAACAAGTGTGACAGCAGGTAAGTTTGCATGGTTCTTTGAAGTAAGAGAGGTTCTTGTGTTCAGTAATGATTGTGATAGGGTGTGGGGTGCCACTGAGGTATTGGCACCATTCTTCTAGGGCCTTGATAACTGCCAGTAGTTCCCTGTCATAGATGTTGTAGTTCCATTTGGTGGGGGAAAAGGTGTTCTTGCCTCAAGGACTTAAGGAAAACTAGACGACTATGATACAACCCTACTCTAGGGTTATGATTCAACCTTCGTTTCTCCAAACTTGTTTCAATGGTAAGTAAGAACAGTTGACTACAACTGTGACACTCATACCCAGAATATCCCAGCCCATGAAACAAGGAGGAACTATTCAACCTTCAACATGCCAACCTTTGAAACGTTATCAAGCACATTTTTGGAGTACTTAAATGGCAGTGGTGAATCTTGTGTCTCCCTCCTGAATTTTCCATGGACATTCAAGCTCATATACCAGCAGCATTATGTGTCATCTGTTACAAAATTGTACTTTATCCTTGAACTTTGACACTTTACTTATCCCTTTCTCTTTACTTTGAAACAGACACTTGAACCACTTCACTACAGGGCATCCTCAAAGACCCCTGCTAACATGTATTTTGAACCACATGACTTCATGTGACTTATGTACTAGTATGCTCTTGCCTCAGTATAATTTCCTTCGTCATGTGATCTGAGGCATGTGACCTCTTGTGGCATTTGCTGATTCCTGGCAGACAGGACATTCTATGCCAGTATATAAATTCCTTTCAGTCCATGTGATCCAGCACATGTGTGATGCCTTTCAGCCATCTTCAGCCAGACAGACATCAGACCATTGTTTATTGGACTTACATTGGGGCTTATCTTTTGACCATTACCCCACAGATACTTTCAGACATTCTCATTGGATGATATTGTGTTATCTTTGGACTTCTCTTCTTTTCCTTTTCTCTTTCCAGATCTTCTCAGGAGATTCCTCTATTGTGATCATATGAGAAGGCATGATGCACAGTGCAGGACAATGACTCATTGACTCTGACTCAAGATACATGATGTCCACATCATACAATTTCCTTTTTCATATTTCATGGTCTCATACCAGATGGACTTACTATATCAGGATACACATAGCATGGTCTGTGCATGAACTTTCCCACATAGGTAGACACTATTTAAGTAGTAGAGGATTCAACTAGAAACCTCAGTCTTATCCATTTGATCAGTACTTCCAAGAGTATTGGTTTTAGGTTAGATTCCCTACTTTGTGTAGGACCTACTTGGATTCCCTCTTTCAATCTATCCTTTTTCCTGATTCTTGATGAACAATTCCCCTATTGACAAAGGGAAGTCCTTGCCTTGAGGACTCTGAAGATATCCATATGCCATTCTAGCCCCTGAGCTAGATTCAACCTTCAATTATTCAATCTCATTTCACCATCCATAATTTTATCCAACATCTTGATCTGGATACATTTTTTACCCCTGAATTCCAAGCATGATGCTTGGAAGAAATGCAGTTGGATGAAGCACAGGGTGATGACAGGGCTGGTGTCCTTACAGATGGTCCTGCCAGTACAATTGAACAGCAGAGGGCAGCAGCATGGCAGGACCTCATTGTACAGCGAATGTGAGAGGATTACACAAGGGAATTGAGGGAATGGGGGTATGTGTAACTACAATATGTTTTTCCTCTCAGACAAATTCATCATGTGACTGGACAGTTGGTGAATGGTCACTGAGACTGTGCAAAAAGCTGAGAAATAAAACATACCTGCAATGACTACAATGACTCAGATGTCCACCACCAAAAGCAACACACAACCATCCAACAGATTGCAGTCATTGGGAAGGTCCCACTGTTCCCACTGTTCCCTTAGGGGTAGTAAGCCTGAGGATGTGGGTGGCAAAGGCAAGGGCAAAAGGAAAGAATCACACAAGCTGTATTCTGCAATGTCACTCTGAATGTTATGGACCACAGATGAAGTTGATGAACTTATCAAGGTGCTTTCCAACCACTATGCATCTGCTAAAGATGGTTTCAAGGATGAAACATTCAACAAGGTTGCATTAGAACTCAACTGAAAGTTCCCTTCTCAATGGGTACCAAAGACACTCCAATCCTGCTGGGGAAAATGGAGCAATGTATGCTTTCACAATTGATATCAGGATTGTAGGTCCAATACTGACTCCCTCGCAGCTGAAGGCTGAACATAACCTTATCAAACAGATCAGAGGAGCATCAGGCTTTCACTATGATGACAAAAGGGGGGCTATGGTTGATGAGGATACTGAATTGGCATGGAACAACTTTTGCAAGGTAAGCAGAGTGCCTAAGATCATGCCATCTAGTTTACTCTTTTTTTTTTCAGTCACATCCAGGAGCTGCAAAGTACAAGAACAGTCCATGGCCCTACTGGACTGACATATCCCCTCTTGTCTCTGCCATCCCCAAGAGAGCTCATATTCACCGTCCCACAGTGACCAAGTCCAAACACAATCAATCTCAACCTTTTGTTACAGATTTTGAGGATACTTAGGAATGTGATGTCAAAATCATTTGGAGACAACTCTCTGGTGATGACAATATGGACATGGATATGTTTTTCCTTCCTACTCATCACTATGACCGCACTTGGTTTGACCTTTCCTCCATGGCATATAGAGACCTTACTTGGGAGATCATCAATAGTGGTCAATATGACCCTATTATTCATGACTTCTAGGTTATACTTCAGACTTTGCATGGGAACACCGCTGTTTCCCACATTTATGGATGCCCCCAGACTTCTGACTCACTTCTACCAGGAAGTCCCATTTATCTCTTTTCCTTTTATACTTAGTGTTATGCAGGTGCGAAACAAAGACTTCACTAGAGATCCTTTCGTACTCATAGCATCGGCGATGGCTAGGAGCAGAGTATTGCCTATCGCTCGTAAGAGAGAAGGCGTCAACAAAGAGTACAGAGACTGGAAGGGCTTAGTGCAAGAAGTAATCGAGTGACCTTCTTCAGGAGCGAAGACTTTGCAGGCAGAAATGCGTAGAATTAGCTGAAGAGCTATTCTAGTACAGCGGTGGGTATTTATACTACGAGGTACAAATAGAAGAAAATAAACGGATAAGGGAATCAACAAGATGCGTCGCGTCGTGTGTATCATAAAAGGGAATCAATGAACGACGCGTAAAAGGAAACGTACGTGTAAAAGGAAATGCGGAGTCCCATGTCCAAGAAAGGAATCGGAGGTCCGTGTCCACAAGGGGAAGTGGAGAACCACTAAGTATAAATGGAAAGAGATAAAATAGGACTTCCCGGTAGAAGCGAGTCAGAAGTCTGGGGGCATCCGTAAATGTGGGAAACGGCGGTGTTCCTGTGCGAAGTCTGAAGGTATGACCTAGAAGTCATGGATAATAGGGTCATACTGACCACTATCGATGATCTCCCAAGTAAGGTCTCTATACGCCATGGACGAAAGGTCAAACCAATAGTGATCATAGGAATGAGTAGGAAGGAAAAATGTATCCATGTCCGTATCGTCTTCACCAGAGAGTTGTCTCCAGATGATTTCGACATCGCGTTCCCATGTATCTTCGAAATCCATAACACTTAGCAGAACTCTGTTTCTCCTTTTGGACATGGAACTCCAATTCCTTTCCTGGACATGGGACTCCACATTTCCTTATATGCGTATGTTTCCTTTTATGCGTCATTTGTTGATTCCCTTTTATGATACATGTGACACAATGCGTCTTGTTGATTTCCTTTTACATGTCACCCCTTTATGGTAACCCCTCAAGTATATAAAGGGTCGACTTGTAGTAGATAGCTCTTCAGCTAATTCTACGCATTTCTGTTACAAACGCTATTTTCCTGCCCTCAGACATCCACTCTTTTTCGGACTCAAAGTCCAACTATGTTGTCCCCTTCTCTGATGCGAAGCGTCACCTAAACAAAACAAGGAGGAGAGAAAACTTAGAGAGATTAGTTCAAGTGGAGCACCTGACACAAAACGGGCAAGGAGAATGTTGAGGTAAGGGTTGAAAGAAATATTGGGTGAAGAGTGGGATCCAAGTGTTCGATGGAGCTATCCTTAAATCACTCCCTTGGAAGAATGATCAAGTAGATAAGACTGGGGAAACCAGTCGACTAGGTACATGGGTTTAAATAGTTCTAAGTATCGTGCACGGACCAAGCAGTGCATATCGTACTGTATTGTCCAATGAAAAAAAGGAATAGGGAATCATACAATGCAATGATCGCATATCTTGAGTAAGTGTCTATGAGTCAATGGGAAAGAAAGATAAGGAGGTTGCCAGGCCAATGGCAAAAGAAGAGCAGAAGATAACTTATCGGCCAATCAGCAAGTGCTGGAAGTGGTCATGTGTGTCAGATCACATGACAGAAGGAAGTTTATACTGACATAGGAGCATACCAAAAGGGGAATGTCACGTGATCGTGTGAATGAGTCATGTGACATGAATTACATGTTGGTACTCGCCTTTGAGGGCTGAGTATAGCGAAAGGGTTCGTTAAGTAAAAAGTTCGATGAGAAATGATGGAATCATAACATTCTCTAGTGCACTCTTCGATCCAGAACAACCACTGTTCTAGGACAAGGTATGCACCTCATGTCAAGGCTGTCCAAAGGACTAGATCCTATTGGCTGCCACATTTATGCTTCTTATTTTCATTTCCAGCATGATCTCAAGATCTGCCACACCTCATGTATCATTTCATTCTTCTTTTCATTTCTGCTTATGCTTCTCTTCCATTCTGCCACACACCTCATGCTTGACGCATGTTGACAAAGCTGTGGTATTCTTCTACATTCCATGACGTTCCAGCCTATAGCAGAACAGTCTCTTATCTCTGTACAAATACATACATACAGCTGGCCTGTAGTATATAAACCAATGAATATACATAGACCAAGGAACTCTAACAAAGTTCACTTGGAGTTTCGTCTTCAATACCCCACACTTCCCTCTTACAGTTGCAGGCGATTCTTCGGAACGCAGCTCAGACCAAAACGAGTGCTTAATTCCTGCTTTCTGTCTTTTACTTCGGGGATTGCTCTTGGCTTGTTTCAATTTCTGCCTGCAAAGTCTTTGCTCCTGAAGAAGGTCACTTGACTTACCTCCTGCACTAAGCCCTTCCAGTTCTCTGTCTCCATTGTGCTCATAGGGCTTCTCTCTCACGAGCAATAGCCAATACTCTGCTCCTAGTCATTGACAACACTATGAGTATGAAAGGATCACAAGTGAAGTCTTTGTTTCACACCCATGTAACACTTTCCATGAACAGCACAAGCGGCACTGTGAGCCAGTTGGCCAATATGATGGTTCATGATGCAGGTTTGGCCCCCCCTGCACCAGCACCATCCATCATCTTCTCAGATCCAAATTCTATCCCACTGTCCACACCATCTTTGTACCTTTCCTGCCCTCTACAATCCACTGTCTCTGTGGTGTCAACTGGTATGATGACTAGCATTAGTCAGAGGCAAACAGCAGACAGTGTTGCCAGTTCTCAGACTGGATCTGAAAGGAAGAGAAAGGCTGATAGTGTGGTTGGATCACAGGCTGGGACTATGAGTTCAGTGAAATGCTCTTGCCCAATGTCTGCTATGGCACAAGCCCAGGTCAGCAGAGCCAAAGCAATGCAGAAGCTGTCCTCTTTCTTGGACAATGTAGGCCCTGCAATGTTGCAGTCTGTCTCTTTCACCTCATTGGGCTTGCT
>JBBPMU010001141.1:0-10412 GCA_038090475.1 Wakefieldia striispora | reverse complement strand
GCACCTGTGTCCTTACTGACCCCTTCAGATCCGAAAACTTGCATTCAAAATTATCCGCTCGACAACGGTACTCTTGCCGGCCTGGAAGCAAATCATGCAAGACTTGAAGCAGCCAGTAACACTCTTACCGCATGATGTGGCAACACATTGGAACTTGATGTTCAATATGCTTGATTATGTGATCTTGTATCACGAGGCGGTTGACTGTATAACTCAGAGATGAGACTTGAGGAAGTTTGAGCTTGGGGACATGGAGTGGGACGTACTGATCGAGTTGCACGATGTGTTGAAGGTGCGTCCTGACTCGAATGAATGTGGCATTATGTAATACCATGCGTTTGCAGGTTCTGAAACATGCTACTCTATTCTTCTCGCGTTCTACCCCCAACCTCTTGACCGTCATCCCTGCCATGGATGTTATTCATGACAGTTTAACTACCAAATCTTCTGATGCAACCCTCTCGCCGGTGGTCCGTGCTGCCGTTCAGCTTGCCAAGAAGACCCTCAACCGTTACTATGAGCTGACTGATGGTTCCACAGTGTATCGAATTGCCATGGGTATATTTCCATCTTGACCTTGGTGTACATCTCTAACACTTTTTTTTTCCTTTTCAGTCTTACATCCTCATCACAAGCTGCAGTACTTCAAGCTTGTCGATTGGAGGCCTGAGTGGATCAAGACCGCCGAAACGCTTGTTCGTGAAGAATTCGATCGTGCATATGAACACACAAACACAAGCGGAGAGCAAGCCAGAGGATCCTCCAAGTCATCAGCCGCTCTCAGTCGCATGAAATCCGATGTGCATATCATTTTATGAAGACTTTAATAGTATACTGACATTATTGTGACGGTAGAATATGTTTGACAACCTTGCTGCTCTTCCTCCCCCCAAATTGACTGATCTCAGCTCGGAGATTGACCGGTACCTCAATTCTGATGTTGAGCATGTTACTGACCCTTTGAAATGGTGGTATGAACGCCGGGCAATCTATCCATGCCTCTCATGCATGGCCTTAGACTATTTGACCATCCCCGGTAAGTGTTTCTTTGCTCACAAACATGGATCCATATGACCATGACTGACTGGAATTTTCAGCTATGTCTGTTGATATTGAGCGGCTGTTCAGCCGTGGGCATCTACTACTTAGCCACACCCACAACCGTTTGTCAGTGCAATCGACGACTTGTGCGCTGCTCTGTGTTGGGTACTGGAGGGTGGCTGGATTGATAGTGTCCGAAGATGTCCTCAAAACTGCAACTTTGCCAGACATTGTAGGTGGTGAGGAGGAGCTGGATCCAAAGTGGGATGCACTGAGTGGTGTGTAGAATTGATGGTGCGGGCCTAGTCACATTTACCTACATAAATTTGTTATACGTTCTACTACCTAATCTATGTGAGGACCCAGGGTATAACTGTTATAAACCCCATATTTTATTCCTGGAAAAGATGCTTCACTTACAAACACTTTAATCCTTTTCACTTAGAAACCCCTTTCTTGCGGCAATCCGATTGAAGAGAGCCGTGTACATGTACTTCACTGATCACATGACTCGATGTCACCTGATGTCTCCCTTTTGGTACGCTCTTGCGACAGTATAATTTCCTTCCGTCATGTGATCTGTCGCACGTGACCACTCCGCGGCACTTGCCGATTGGCCATCGGTTGATCTTTCAGACTTCCTCCCGGTGGCCGTCTCTTTGGGAATAACCCTTTTTGGACTTATTGACTTTCACACGAGATTCGGAGATCTCTTATCTCCATGGGACATGTTTCATTTCTTCTCTTCTCGTTGATCCCCGTCCAGCGAATGGCGGATGACCCTCTGATAGGATACCGGTCTGTTGATACGGCCGATGGTACGATTTCCTTTCTCTTTATTTTCATTGGACACTTAGGATACACATGGCATGGTCCGTGCACGATACTCTCCTGTATATAAGTAGAGGACGCAAGGACTGGAAACCCCAGTCTTTGCTACTTGGAAATATATCTCCCAGGTATTTTTCTTCTAGGCAGGACCTCCTTAGGAATTCTGAGGAGTCTACTGGGAAATGAGACAAGCCTTAAACGCTGAGCTCGTTAAAGCGAGGGAAGTGAAGTGGAGGGAATAATCACTCAGGTTTTAAGACGAAATACCCAAGTGAACTTTACTGGAGTTCCTCGGGGTATGTATTTGGGTTTATATACTACAAGCCAGCTGTATGTATGTGTTTGTGTAAAGATAAGAGAGTGTTCTGCCATTGGCTAGAACATCATAGAATGTTGTGGAACATGAAAGAATGTCACAGCCTTGTATACATGCGTAAGGCATGAGGCGTGTGGCAGAATGGAAGAGAAGCATAAGCGGAAATGAAAAGGAATATCAAATGATACATGAGGTGTTACATGAGGTGTGGCAGATCTTTTAGATCGTGCCAGAAATGAAAATAAGAAGCATGAATGTGGCAGCCAATAGGATCTTGTCCTTTGGACAGCCTTGACATGAGGCGTACCTTTGTCCTAGAACAGTAACTGGTCTGGATCGAAGAGTGCGCTAGAGAGAGGGACAACATAGTTGGACTTAGAATGCGAAAAGGAGTGGATGTCTGAGGGCAGGAAAATAGCATTTGTAACAACCTCAGTGGGACTCCTCACCCCATTACTGTTATTACTGACCACAAGAACCTGGCCTATTTCAAAGAACCTCGCAAGCTTACTCGCCACCACACTCGATGGATGCTCTTCCTGCAGGACTTTGACATCCTTTATGACACCCGCCCTGGATCTTTTATGGGCCCCACCAACACCCTATCCAGGAAGGACTTTGTTGACACTTCCGAAGATAACAAAGACGTTGTCCTGCTCAACCTGGAGCACTTTATCAATGCCATTGATGCTGACCTAGCGAATAAAATTGCTGATTTGACCCCCAATGACCTCCTTATACAGAAAGCCCTACTTGCGCTCCAACACAACAGCTCTCTCTTCCCTTGAGCTTCTCCCAAGGACTGAGAATTCCATGATGGATCCCTTTTCTTTCAAGGCTGCCTCTACATTCCTGACAATGCCTGGAAGGAACTTGTCACCTCTATCCACGACTCACCTGCCGCTTGTTACGGATTTCAAAGATACTTGGGAATGAGACATCGAAATCATCTGGAGACAACTCTCTGGTGAAGACGATATGGACATGGATACGTTTTTCTTTCCTACTCATTCTTATGATTGCTATTGGTTTGACCTTTCATCCATCGTGTATAGAGACCTCACTTGGGAGATCATCGATACTGGTCAATACGACCCTCTTATCCATGACTTCTAGGTTATTATTCAGACTTCACATGGGAACACCGCCATTTCCCACATTTATGGATGCCCCCAGACTTCTGACTTGCTTCTACTGGGAAGTCCCATTTATATCTTTCCTTTTATACTTAGCGGCTCTCTGCATCTTCTTTTGGATACAGACCTCCAATTCCTTTCTTGGACACGGGACTTCGCATTTCCTTTTATGCGTACGTTTCCTTTTACGCGTCCTTTGTTGATTTCCTTTTATGATATGTACACGCGATGCGACGCGTCTCGTTGATTCCCTTTCTCGTCTATTTTCCTTTGTTTGTCCCTTGTAGTATAAATACCCGCCGTTGTAGTAGAATAGCTCTTCAGCTAATTCTACGCACTTCTGCCTGCAAAGTCTTTGCTCCTGAAGAAGGTCGCTCAACTTACCTCCTGCGCTAAGCCCTTCCAGTCTCTGTCTCTATTCACTGACGGGCTTCTCTCTTATGAGCGACAGCCAATACTCTGCTCCTAGATGTCACAGACTCTACAAGTACAAAAGGATCTTGAGTGAAGTCTTTGTTCTGCACCTGCGTAACACCGCTGGCCACCCCAGCTATTTCCACCTTCTACACCTCCTCCATCAGGACTATTGGTGGCCTGGTATGGCTACTTTTGCTTGCAAATTCATTGCCGGTTGTGCCACTTGTCAGGCCAACAAGGTCATCACTCATCCCACAACCCCTCCACTCTCCCCAATTCCTTCCAAGGCAACCTGCCCCTTCCAACAAATATCCGTCAATCTCATCACCGATCTTCCCCCATCAGACGGCCATGATTCTATTATGGTCATGGTCGACCATGGTCTTACAAAGGGGGTAATTTATATCCCTTGCTTGAAAACTATCATCACCGAGGGTGTTGCAGCCCTATTCTTTTCTCAGGTTTTCCCTCATTTCAGTCTACACGACAAGCTTATCTCTGATCACAGCCCTCAATTCACCTCTGCTTTCACTAGAGAGCTCACCCACCTACTAAACTATGACCTCACCCTCTCTACTGCCTATCACCCCCAGACTGATGGTGAAACCGAACGCGTAAACCAAGAGCTCGAAACCTACCTTCGGATCTTTTGCAAAGGAAAACTGACCACTTGGGCATCACTCCTCCCTATGGCTGAATTCTCCCACAACTCCAATGCCCACTCTGTCACCAACCAATCCCCATTTTCCCTCATGTATAGGTACAAACCCTGCTCTTACCCCTCTCTCTCTCGCACCACATTCGTCCCAGCCACCGAGCAACACCTTACCAAACTTGATGAAGCTAGAATGGAAGCCCTTGCCGCCCACCAAAAAGCGCAGGATGACATGAAATCCTGCATTACCACCAAGTTCACCCCTTGGAGAGTTGGTCAGAAAGTCTGGCTCAACAAGAAGAACCTAAAGCTCGGCTACCAATCCCGAAAACTATCTCCTTGACGAGAGGGACCCTTCGAAATCACTCAGGTCATTTCTCCCATCTCTTATCAGCTCAAACTCCCTCCCACCTGGAAGATACACAATGTCTTCCACACCTCTATCCTCTCTCCTTATCAGAAAACTGATGAACATGGCCCCTCCTTCTCACACCCGCCACCAGATCTTCTCGGATCAGAAGAAGAATACGAAGTCAAAGCCATCACATCAGGGTTCTGCACAGAATCCGCAGTTCCTTATCAAATGGAAAGGCTATCCATCCTCTGACAACATGTGGGAACTGCCATCCAATTTGGTACATGCCAAGACTCTCCTCAACCTATATAAAGCCTCTTGCCCCAAGGCTTTTCCCTTGTTCTGACCCCCTCCCACATGATTGAAGTCACCTTCTCCCTTGTTGTATTCATCATCTTCTCTGCCCTCTCACTTTTCTTTTTCTATTCCATCTTCACCATTGCCCTCAAACTTCAATACTCCCATGATGCCCTCTTCTTCATCCTCCATGTCACCCCAAATGGAATCTCTATCAGAATCGTCTCCCTCCACGACATCACCACACCTGTACTCCACTACTCCACTGGCACCACCTACTCTGGCTGGACGGCTGAGGCGGACAGTTGGAACAATTCTTGAGTCATTCCACTCTCATTCATCTTCTCATTTCACCCTTCCCCCTTCTTCCCCTTCTATGCCAGTAACTCCACCCACATCCCCTATGGCATATGTACCTGGAAATCCCCCTTGATGCCTTGCTATCCACCTTAGACCCCATTCCTATTTTTCTAGACAGACTTCCTCATTTCCATTGAAACATCTTCTATGCCACGATCATCTCTTCACCCCCACTCACAATCCCACTCATGAACCTTCCCCTATCCTCTCAATCGACAGTCATCCCACTCCTCCTCCAGGCGTTCCAGAACTCTATCCTCTCATCCAAGATCCAACAATGGTCTCCAATCCAACTCGGAGAATCTTGGGCAACAGCCCTCTCCTATTCCATTCAGGGCACTGGAGGGATTATACTCGATGCCCTTGACCACGTTGGGTTCAGAATTTTCATCCCAACCCTCCCAGCAAACAACATCCAACCCCTCCTTCAGACCACCCTCATCAGCCTCTCTCCTCTCCAACAACAGGACTATATCTCATCTGCAGAGCTCCCTACGTACCACCCTCTGGGATGGACCACTCGTCTCTACCCCTCTGCCAGACCTCTATTACCCGCCCCCATCCCTACCTACCCTATCCAATCTGATGAGTTGGACGCTGCTTCCTTATCTGCTCTTAATGCTGCCCCTCCCCCATATTCTCCCAACCACCAACCTCTTCCCCAACAACCCATGCCTGGACCGGATGTGCCCCATCTGGGATCTATTGGACCCAGACCAAGTGTTCAGCCACCCACTCCGATGGTTGAACTTGACCTTAATGAGGTTAGAGAATTTCTCACAACCCTCACTGAACTCATGGAGCTGGTCTCCTCCCCCAACCCCTCCTCAATCCCCGTCCCCCCTCCCATCCCCTGATGAGTTCCTCACCACCGTTCTTGCAATCATTGCAGGTCCACTGGACACCTTCAACCTGGATGCCCCCACTACCGATGCACTCATTGCCTCTGAACATCCCCCAGCCATTTCTCCCAGAATTGTCCAGTTGACAGACAATGATTCCCTCTCCAGACCTGACAACTTATTGATGATGATGCTCTCCTAGACTTTGACAACAAGCACATCTGATGATAATGATTCAGTGAATCATTCTTCTGACAGGGGAGCTAATGTTACAGATTTCAAGGATACCTGGGAACATGACGTCGAAATCATCTGGAGACAACTCTCTAGTGAAGACAATATGGACATGGATATGTTTTTCCTTCCTACTCATTCTTATGATTGCTATTGGTTTGACGTTTCTTCCACGGCATATAGAGACCTCACTTGGGAGATCATCAATAGTGGTCAATATGACCCTCTATTCCATGACTTCTAAGATATCTTTCAGACTTTGCATGGGAACACCGCCGTTTCCCACGTTTATGGATGCCCCTGGACTTCTGCATCGCTTCTACCAGGAAGTCCCATTTATCTCTTTTCCTTTTATACTTAGCAGAACTCCGTTTCTCCTTTTGGACATGGGACTCCGATTCCTTTCTTGGACACGGGACTCTGCATTTCCTTTTACATGTATGTTTCCTTTTATATGTTGTTCATTGATTCCCTTTTACGTTACATGCAACGCAACACGTCTTGTTGATTTCCTTTTACGCGTCATCCCTTTATAGTAACCCCCCTAGTATATAAAGGGTTGACTTGTAGTAGATAGCTCCTCAGCTAATTCTACACATTTCTGCCTGCAAAGTCTTCGCTCCTGAAGAAGGTCACTCGACTTACCTCCTGCACTAAGCCCTTCCAGTTTTCCATCTCTTGTTACTCACTGGGGCTTCTCTCTCATGAGCAATAGCCATATACTCTGCTCCTAGTCATCGATGACACTACGAGTACGAAAGGATCACGAGTGAAGTCTTTGTTCTGCACCCACGTAACACTTAGTATATAAAGGGTCAACTTGTAGTAGATAGCTCTTCAGCTAATTCTACACATTTCTGCCTGCAAAGTCTTTGCTCCTGAAGAAGCTCACTCAACTTACCTCCTGTGCTAAGCCCTTCCAGTCTTCCATCTCCTGTTACTCACTGGGGCTTCTCTTTCACAAGCAATAGCCATATACTCTGCTCCTAATTGTCGACAACACTATGAGTATGAAAGGATCACAAGTGAAGTCTTTATTCCACACCCACGTAACACTTAGGATATTCTGAGGGGCACACTGAGTATACTTTACTACCACTCTCACCTCTTTTCTTCTCTTTAACAATCCCACCTTGAAGAGCGAAGACTTTGCCTTTGAGGTTTCTCAGATTCAACCTTTTGTCAAGAATTCTAAGTAAAGGGCAGGAGTTGCCCACTACAAGAATGAGTAAAGTAATGATAGTATAATGTTCAGAAACTCACCTCAGCCACTGCCCAAGGAGATAGCAAATGACTGAGGAGCAAAAAGGCAAAGTTTGGAATATATACCTATGGGTGAAGCTATTCTCGAATAAGAATGGGAACTCTAAACTTAAAATAAGCGAGTCCAAGGTGAAGTAAACCAAAGGAGTAGAAAGTCCAGGTGTGTGCATTAACTCCGAGCATCTCTGGAGCACTCTGGAGATGGACTTGTGGAAGTAGGAGGTGACTCAAACCTCAGAGTTTCCAGGGGGGACCCAGAGTGATCTGGAGTTCTCAATTTTGACACCTTCAACATTCCTGTCTCGTTTCAATGTGAGACAAGTTGAGCAGAAGAACAAAGAATGCTAGACGAACTCACCCTCACCTATAGAGAAAGCATCTCCACCCCAAGGCTACAACCAGACTCTGAAAATGAAGAGGAGAGCCTATGGGACTGAGCCAATATGCAAACAACTTCTTTTACCCCCCTTATGCAATCAGAACCTTTGCAAGATGAAGAAGAGTCCAAAAGCAATATGCAAAATTATGACCACCTTGAGGGCGACCTTATCAGGCATGGCGCTGAGGCAAAGGCATGCTTAATTCCCTCAAATCAAACAAATAAAATCCCAGACTATGCCTTCATCAGATCCATGCCTACTTGTGAGATCAATATGCACATTCTAGTTTCTCCCCTTGATACTATCAGGTACCTAAAGGCAAATGCCTTATTGGACAGTGGAGCAAACATGATCTTCATTCATGAGGTGTTATGATTCCATCATTCTTCATCGAACTTTTATACTTTAACGAACCCTTTCGCTAGACTCAGTCCTCGAAGGCGAGTCCTAACATGTAATTCCTGTCATGTGACTCTTTCACACGATCATGTGACGTTCCTATTTTGGTACGCTCCTATGTCAGTATAAACTTCCTTCTGTCACGTGATCTGACACACGTGACCATCCCGGCACTTGCCGATTGGCTGATACGTTATCTTCTGCTCTTCTTTTGCCATTGGCCCGGCACCTTCCTTATCTCCCCTTATCATTGACACAGACGATATGACTCAGGATACGCGATTCTCGCATCGTACGACTCCTCTCCTCTTTTTCTCATTGGACGATACGATACGCACTGCTTGGTCCGTGCACGATTCTCTCCTGTATATAAGGTAGCACTTTGCGACTGGTAACCCCAGTCTTATCTACTTGATCATACTTCCAAGGGTGTGGTTTAAGGATATACTCCTCGACATACTTGGACTACTCCTACTCTCAATATTCCTCCCCTGCACGACTTCCAACGTTTGCTTCTTGCCGCATTCCTTGCCAGTAAAACTCTAGAACCTGGCGCACTCACTCTACTTTCTTCTTCTGGTCTTTTAAGTGTTGAATCGTTTCATGAGGACTTCATAAAGAAGCACCAACTTGTCCCAAAGAAGCTCCCTATCCCCATACAGGTATACAATGTAGATGGAATGAAGAACTCCACAGACAAAATCTCTCATTATGTTGACCTTATCATCAATTACAAAGGTCACAGGGAAAAGGTGGAAGCTGAAATTACCAATCTAGGAAAGAATGATTTCATCCTAGGATATACATGGTTGAAGCTCCACAATCCCATGATTGATTGGTCAACAGACAACATCAAAATAACAAGATGCCCTATGGAATGTATCTCCCTTGAGGAAACCCAAACCCTCAACCACATTAGGGAAGAAGAAACCACATTCTATGATGATTTCATTTTCGAAACAAAAATAGAAAATCCAAAAGTAGAGCAAACAATTGAGGAGATGGTCCCCAAAACCTACCTCAAATATGAAAAAGTGTTCTCATGACAGGAATCTAAATACATGCCCTTGCACAAGCCCTGGGACCATGAAATTGAACTGAAGGACACATTCAAGCCTAAGAAGGGAAGGATCATCCCCCTAAGCCCCCAAGAACAGTCAGAGGTCTTCACTTTCATTGATGACCAACTGGCTAAGGGCTATATCCAACCCTCCAAATCTGAACAAACGTCCCCAGTCTTCTTTGTCCCAAAGAAGGATGGCAAGAAGTGCATGGTTCAAGATTACCACTATCTAAATGAACACACTAAGAAAAACAACTACCTGCTCCCACTCATTATCAAAGAAGGTGACGAATGGAAAGCCACATTCATCTGCTACCATGGAACCTATGAACCGGTTGTCATGTACTTTGGATTATGCAATTCCCCTGCAACATTCCAAACAATGATGAACGAAATATTCACAGATATGGACAATGTTGTCATCATCTACATTGATGACCTTATGATTTTCACTTCTACAGAAGATGAAGAAGAGCCATACTCAAGGTCTTAAAATGCCTCAAAGAAAACAACCTAATGGCCTATCCCTAGAACTGTCTGACATGTCTGATCATTTCTCAGTTTAGTGAACTTCTATTGCTGCTTCATCAAAGACTATGCCAAAGTGGCTAGACCACTTCATGATCTAGTGTTGTCTCAGCTTGAAGCTGGCATTTTTTATCTCACCCATTTTATTGCCAATTGCTATTGTATCAAGGTCAATGTGTAGCCTTTAGTGGTATTTATCACTCCTTAAACATTTGTAGAGATTGCTCCAGTCACTCTTGAGTTATGCCATTAAGCTACTCTACAGCTTGAACAAAGCCAACACAAACATAACTGA
>JBBPMU010001140.1:0-10413 GCA_038090475.1 Wakefieldia striispora | reverse complement strand
GGTGAGAGGAGAGGAGGGGGAGTGAGAGGAGAGGAGGGGGGGTGAGAGGAGAGGAGGGGGGGTGAGGGGAGAGGAGGGGGGGGTGAGGGGGGAGGAGGGGAGAGAAGAGACAAAGAAAGGACAATAGTATTTTAATTAGTTTGATATATTTCATTAGGTTTCATATATCAGTTTGCCCAGATTTAATTTCTTAGTCTTTATTAATTACTTTTAGATTGTTTGGTCAGGTTTAGTTTATTTGATCAGGTTTAATTTTTTTGATGATGTTTAGTTTGTTTGATCAGGCTTAGTTTATTTGGTCAAGTTTGGTTTGTTGTAGATCTGGTTTAATTGGTCTGGCTAGGTTTATTTTGTTTTGTCAGGTTTATTTTGTTTGGTCATATTTGGTTTGTTTGGCAAGATTTAGTTTATTTGGTCAGGTTCAGTTTATTTGGTCAGGTTCAGTTTATTTGGTCAGATTTAGTTTATTTGATCAGATTTAGTTTGTTTGGTCATGTTTGGTTTGTTTGACAAGGTTTAGTAGGTTTGGTCAGGTTTGATTTGTTTAGCAAATGTTTAGTTTAATTGGTCAAGTTTGGTTTATTTGGTCAATTTTTGAAACAAGCAACAATTCCCCAAAGTCAAAGACAGCGACAGTTTATGTGCTCATGTCTAGGAGCAAGCATAGAGGGAAGTGTGGGGTTATTGAAGCGTAAACTCCAAGTGAACTTTGTTAGAGTTCCTTGGTCTATATTCAGGGTTTATATACTGTACAACCTATGATTACGTAACTAGCGTATTGTAGGTAAGAGGATAAGAGGGTGTTCCACCATTGGCTGGAATGTCATGGAATATGAGAGAATACCACAGCCCTTATCTACATGCGTTGAGCATGAGGCGTGTGGCAGAATGGAAGAGAAGTATAAAGCGGAAATGAAGTGGTAACATGAGGTGTGGCAGATCTTAGATCGTGCCGGAGATTAAAATAAGAAGCATAAATGTGGCAGCCAATAGGATCTAGTCCTTTGGACAGCCTTGACATGAGGTGCATCCCTTGTCCTAGAACAGTAATTGTTCTGGATCGAAGAGTGCGCTAGAGAGAGGGACGACATAGTTGGACTTAGAGTCCGAAAAAGAGTGGATGTCTGAGGGCAGGAAAATAGCGTTTGTAACAATTTTAGTTGGTTTGGTCAGGTTTGGTTTGTTTGATCAGATTTAGTTTGTTTGGTCAGATTTGATCTCTTTTGTCAGGTTTAGTTGATTTGGTCAGATTTGATTTGTTTGGTCATGTTTGGTCAGTTTGGTTTGTTTAATCAGATTTGGTTTGTTTGGTCAGGTTTAGTTTAGTTGGTCTTGGTCAAGTTTAGTTTGTTTGATTAGGTTTGATATACTTGATTAGGTTTAGTTTGTTTGGCTTGATTTGCATGTTTGATCAGGTTTGGTATATTTGGTCAAGTTTTAAAAGTTTGTATCATGTCCTTCAATATTTTTCCAGAATCTCCAGCTTCTCCCAGATCACCACAGTATTTCCCAGTCTGTCACAGCTCTGGGCCACCATGTCACATCTGGAGCCTTAACTATAGGGAAAGGTTGTTTTGCTGATGTTATGTGTGATCACTCCTATTGAGGAGTTCAATCCATCCATGTTTAATACCCCAATGGGTGCAGGCAACCTTGTTCCTATAATACTGTTAGTGTCACAAATTTTTTTATCTATGAATGTGTTCATAGTGTCTGAGTCCAGAAGGGATCTGCAGGACACCATATACCATCCTTGTAGTTTCCTGAAACAAATATTAGTTACAGGGGAAAGATGTCCAGAGTGATTAAGAGTAGAATGAATGAAAGTCTGAGGGTTGGAAGGTGAAGAAGATACAAAGCATAAGGTAGGTGTTGAAATGGAAGGTGAATTGTCAGTTAAAATGGATTAAGTGCAGTATTTTTTACTTCTGCTGCTGTGCCTGTACAGGACACCATTCCAGAAGTGGAGGAAGAATTTGATACATTGGTATCATAAGTGGAAACATTGTCTGTAGGGTGAGGACTATCATATGAAAAATTGTCAGTCCCTTCTATGTTGAGTAAGGAAAGAAGAATTGTTCTGAAAAGGAAATGTTATTACAAATGGGGGCCAGGCTACCCTTGTTTACCCAGACCCTTGTCCTTTTACCACTTCAGCGGCCCTTGAGTCCATCTCCACCTTGATGTGGTCCCTCCAGTATGCTTTTGCTTCATCCATGATGAATGAAGTGTTATGCACAGTGTATCCTGCCATGGGTGGAGGCTGCAACTGTAGCGAGGGGAAGTTGGTCACATAACCCTGCAACCAGAGGCCTTGGTTTGGGGGATATCCCCCCTGTTATGGATTTTGAGGATACCTGGGAACACGACGTCGAAATCATTTGGAGACAACTCTCTGGTGAAGATGACATGGACATGGATATGTTTTTCCTTCCTACTCACTCTTATGATCGCTATTGGTTTGACCTTTCTTCCACAGCATATAGAGATGTCACCTGGGAGATCATCAATAGCAGTCAATATGACCCTATTATCCATGACTTCTAGTCATCCTTCAGACTTCACACGGGAACACCGCCGTTTCCCATGTTTACAGATGCCCCCAGACTTCTGCATTGCTTCTACCAGGAAGTCCCATTTATTCTCTTCCTCTTATACTTAATGGAACCCCATTTCTCCTTTTGGACATGGGACTCTGATTCCTTTCTTGGACACAGTACTCCACATTTCCTTTTATGCATACATTTCCTTTTATGCATCCTCTGTTGATTCCCTTTTATGATACACACAATGTGACACATCTTGTTGATTTCCTTTTATGCATTGTCCCTTTATGGTAACCCCCCTAGTATATAAAGGGTCGACTTGTAGTAGATAGCTCTTCAGCTAATTCTATGCATTACTGCCTGCAAAGTCTTCACTCCTGAAGAAGGTCACTTGACTTAACTCTTGTGCTAAGCCCTTCCAGTCTTCCATCTCTTGTTACTCACTGAGGCTTCTCTCTCATGAGTGATAGCCATATACTCTGCTCCTAGTCGTCGACAACACTATGAGTAAGAAAGGATCATGAGTGAAGTCTTTGTTCCACACCCATGTAACACCCCCTAGTGTTGTTGGCACGGAGTGCCACCTTGAAATCACACCTGTTTGAGGGTGTGACAGTTTTGAGCCAGATGGCCCAGTTTTCCACAGTTGTAACAGGTAAATTGCCCCTGTGGGGGCATTGGAAGGGGTTGACCATGGGAGCACCTCTGCTGGGTGCTGTATGATGAGAAACATGGGGGATGTGTGGATGTGAGGGGTGGGCCTTGGGGAGGTTGGTAGTACCATTGCCTCTGGGGCACTGGTTTTGCTCTTTGCTGAGTTTGGGGCACCTGTCCCCTTTCCTCAGCCAGCTTCTTGAAAGCTTGACCGCACTTCATGTACTCTGTATATAGGGGCTTATAGTAAGACCCTGTCTTTTTGTCAGCAATAATCTCCTTGTGAAGGGAGACTTCATGATATATGTGGTATGACACCACTGCTTTGAGTAGATGTATGGCCTCGCCATTGGAGACCTCTACCTCATTTGCTAACAGATCAAACTTCTGTAAGAAGTCTGCTACCCTTGATTGGCCTTGTTTCAACTCTCTAAGTTCCTTGTAGGCTTGGTGAGCCAATGTCAAGATCTGAAAGAAGCCTTTTATCATGCCCTGGAGGTCTTCCCAGGTCAGGTAGTCGATGGGTCTTTTCCCAAGTATTTCTCCATTAGCTGCTGAGCAAACAGCTCAGCCATGCCCTCAAACCTTAATAAGACTGCCATGGTGAGGACATGGTCATCTTTAAATTCTGATGCTTCAACCCAGGCCTGAAGGCAAGTCCACCACATTTGGAATTTTTTCTTGTCACCATCCCACTTACTGGGTTTGGCGAGTCTTTTATAGGCATCTTTCTTGCCTTTCTCCTCTAGCTGGTGAATGAATTCACAAGAGTATATAGACTCGTTCAATTCAGGAATGGGTGCAGGGACAGCATGTGAGGATGATGCAGTGCCCAACATGTTTGATGGTGGGTGGAAATTGACTGGTGACTGGTAGGGCTCCTCAGTAATCAAGGGTGATGATGATTGGGAGGAGTGTCAGGAGGAGTTGTACTCCAACATTGTTGCTTACTGGCCCATCTAAGTGGACCTCTGGGTGTGGATCATCAGAGGCATGCCTCTGTGGACCTTTTTAAGTGAGGCCTTTCTCTATAGGTAGGGTTGAGTGGAAAATTGTTTGTTATAAGTGAACCTGACTTTCATATGAGGGGTGGGGGAGCTGGGTATCATCTTGCACTAGTGCACATTCAAGTGATTCCTAAAAAACATGGGTCCACCACTGATGCGAAAGGTCACTTAAACACCCAAAAGAAGATAAAAGAGAGAGCGCGCCGGGTTCGAGGGGCGCGCCGGCAATGAAAGATGCGAGGAGAGAAAGTTGGAAATCGTGTAGAGGCGGTATGTTGAGAGTTTAGAGTAATCCAAGTAGGTCGAGGAGTTTAATCCTTAAATCACACCCTTGGAAGTATGATCAAGTAGATAGAACTAGAGAATAGTTCGTATGTACATTGGGGTTTATATAGTGAGAGGAATCGTGCACGGACCGTGCTGTGCGTATACTATCATCCAATGAGAAAAAGAGTAGACAGTCATACCATGCAAGGATCGTGTATCGTGAGTCATTGTCTATGAGTAAAGATAAAGGATAAGGAGGAGCCAATAGTGAAAGAAGAGCAGAAGATAGGCTATCAGCCAATCGGCAATTGCCACTGGTGGTCATGTGTGTCAGATCACGTGACAGAAGGAAGTTTATACTGACATAGGAGCGTACCAAAAGGGGAATGTCACGTGATCGTGTGAAAGAGTCATGTGACAAGAAGTACAGGTTGGTGCTTGTCTTCGAGGACTGAGCATAGCGAAGTGGTTCGTTAAGTAAAAAGTTCGATGAAGGATGATGGAATCATAACAACCACTCATTGTATAGTCTTATCTAAGTGATATGGAGTAGCACTCAAACAAAACAAAGAAGAGAGAAAACTTAGGGAGGTGGGCTCAAGAGGAGTGCCAGTGACATATTGTGCAAGGAGATCAAGATATGGATTGAAGGAAATATTGATGGAGTGGAGAGTCCAAGTGAGACAAGGAGCTATCCTTAAATCCTATCCTTGGAAGTAGAATCAAGTAGATAAGACTGGGGAATACCAGTCACAATGTCTCTACTTATATAGTGTCTGGTGATGATGTGCGCACAGACCAACTACTGGAAAAGGAATAACTAAATATGGTCATCACCAATAAGGTGGAAGTCTGAGTAATCATAAAAGGGAAGGTTCATATGGTCAATGCATATCTTGAGTCATCATCTATGAGTAAAGATAAGAATGATAAGGAGGAGCCAATAGCAAAAGAAGAGTAGAAGATAAGCTATTGGCCAATTGGCAAATGCCACAAGTGGTCATATGTGTCAGATCACATGACTGAAAGAAGTTTATACTGACATAGGAGCATACCAAAAGAGGAACATCACATGACTGATCACATGATCAAGAATTACAGGTTGATGCTTGTCTTCTAGGACAGAGCATAGTAATTATGATTAGTTCAAGTAAAAAGTTTGAAATAAAGTATGAAATCATAACATACCTAAGGTCCTGCACCTCCCTGAAGAAGGCTCAGAGGGGAACACCTTTGACAATCAAAGCCCAGAGGTCCACTTAGATGGGCCAGTAAGCCACAACATTGGAGTTGTTGGATTAGGCCTTGTGGGGCGCAATGACAGTCAACTGTGGGTAAGTTGGTGGTAGTGGTACAAACTCGACTCTACCATATTACTAATCAACACGTAGCTATGAGTATGTTCGATTACATGTGCACACATATCCCAACAGGAGTACACCCCCTCTGCCCACTCCTCATGATCCTCCTCACCCTCTATCACAGAAGAACCCTACCACTCCCTGGTAGACTACTGCCTGTATCTGAACATGTCAGGTACCACTTCCTCTTCACATGCCCCACCACAATCCCAGCCTGAGTCCAATGAATCAATCTATGCCCATGAATTTATTCGCCAGCTAGAAGAAAAAGGTAAAAAGAACACCTATAAGAGACTTGCTGAGCCCAGGAAGTGGGACAGCAACAAAAAGAAAATTTGAATATAGTGGACCTGTCTTTGGGCCTGGGTCAAAGCAACTGAGTTCAGGGACAACTGTATCCTCACAACAGCTGTTTGTCATATCCTGTCCATCTCCGACCCTCTGGATGCAACTCTGGCTCATTCACTCTTGAACTCTGGAGTGATCTCACTCATAATGCAACTCCACGCCTCCAGACTTCTGATATATGCTTCTTGTTATCTCCGTTTCCTTTTCTGTACTAGTATATATTTTGTACCTGTGCATTGCTTAGAGCACAGCTCTGGCTTTCATACATATCTGACTCCACTCTGCTTAATATGTTCCTGTCTTCCGTCTTTGTCATTCTCCATATTACTCAGTATTTAGTCATTCTCTGTATTACTCATCTGCTCCACTCTGATTACAAATCCAACTTTCCTCCAACTATATATACTCCATAGATACCTTCTGTACTCCTCAGTCTGAATATTAATGTTCTGACATTTCTACCTCTGACTCACCTCTGACCTCTTGTTCCTCCAAAAGGCCTTGATGGCCTCACCTTCTGTCTTCACTTCAGACTTGACCTAGTGTCAGTCAATTCTTCCATCTCTGATCTCTACTCCTCTGAAATCCAGGGACAGACTGTGACAAGGGCACACCACATATGGTGAAGCCAAGCCCTGTCCACTTTAACTCCAGAGTTCTGAAGTTATGACCTCTGAGTTGGCACAGAACTTAACACTGTTCTTCTAAGGTTTGAGGGTGTAGCTGAGCCATTCACTCAGCAACTGATGGAAAAGTATCTGGAGAAGGACTCCATTGATTACCCTACCTGGGAAGACCTTCAAGGTCTAATCAAAGGTTTATTTCAGATCTCTACATTGGCCCACCAGGCCTACAAGGAACTGAGAGAGTTAAGGCAGGGACAATTGAGGGTAGCTGACTTCTTACAGAAGTTTGACCTGCTGGCCAACGAGGTGGAAGTCTCAGATGGCGAAGCAGTCCATCTACTCAAGGTGGCAGTATCTTACCACATCTACCAGAAGGTCTCCCTCCACTCAACAATCGAGCTGGAAAAGAAGACAGGGTCCTACTACAAACCCCTGTACATTGAATACATGAAGGTTGTTCAAGCCTTCAAAAAGTTAGCCAAGGAAAGGGGGCAACCCTCAAGTACAAGGTAAGGCCAAAGCACCAGCTCCTTCACTGAGACAATGGTACTATCATCCACCACAAGGACCTCCCTCTCTCCCCCCTCCCTGCTATTCTCAGTATAGCACCCAGCCTGGCAGAGGTGCTCCCATGGTCATCAATGCCATGACCACATCTGCAAATGTGAGGCCAGCTGCCAGCCAACCTCACCCTCTTCCAACACCCCCATCACAGATTCCTATGTTTCAACTGTGACAAACCTAGCCATCTGGCTAGGAACTGTTATGCACCCAAAAGGCCATGACAACAAGGTAATCAGCAGATCTGCTCCAATCACTGGGGTGGATATCAGGGCCCATGGTTGCAGGGATATGCAACCAACTTCCCACTGCTGCCCCCACAGCAACCTTCTTTCCAGGGCTACACTGCCCACAATGCTTTGTTTGTCATGGACAAAGTAGAAGCCTACTGGAGAGATCAAATAAAGGTGGAAATGGACTCTAAAGCTGCAGAGGCTTTAAAAGGACAAGGGTCAGGGTGAATGAGGGTAGCCCTGCCCCCACTTGTAACCATGTTTCTTTCTCTGAACAATTTTTCTTTTCTTTACTTGACATAGAAGGGATTGATGATTTCTCTTACAATATGCCTTCTACAGACTCCTTTCCTCTTCACGATACTCATGTATCCACCTCCTTCTTGAACTACTCCACTTCTGGAATGGCAACCCCTTAGGGCATGGCAGCAGAAGTAAAAAATACTGCACTTAATTCTGTTTTTTCTGATCATTTGTTTTCCATTTCAACCCCTACCTTACACTTTGTTTCTTCCTCACCTTCCAACCCTCAGACTTTTATTCATTCCACCCTTAATCATTCCAGACACCTTTCCCCTCTCACTAATATTTATTTCAGGAAACTCCAAGGATGGCATATGGTGTCCTGCAGGTCCCTTCTGGACTCAGGTGCCATGAACACTTTTATGGATAAGAAATTTTGTGACACTAACAGCATTATAGGAACAAGATTGCCTGCACCCATTGGGGTTTCAAATGCAGATGGAACAAGCTCCTCAATTGGAGCAATCACTCACAAAGTCCAAGTCTTCTTGGAAATCAATGGACACTCAGAGTTCATAGATGCATACGTCACTAACCTGGGAATGCACCCAATGTTTATAGGATATGACTGGCTCAACTACCACAACCCTGAGATCAACTGGATTACCAGTGGACATCAAGTTTAGCTGATGTACAAGCTACTGTCAGCAACTGTCAAGAATGTGATTGTTATGTGGGTGCAGAACAAAGACTTCACTCGAGATCCTTTTGTACTCATAGTGTCTGTGACGACTAGGAGCAGAGTATTGGCTATCGCTCATGAGAGAGAAGCCCTGTAAGCACAAGAGAACGGAGAACTGGAAGGGCTTAGCATAGGAGGTAAGTTGAGCAACCTTCTTCAGGAGCAAAGACATTGCAGGCAGAAATGTGTAGAATTAGCTGAAGAGCTATCTACTACAAGTCAACCCTTTATATACTAGAGGGGTTACCATAAAGGGACAACACATAAAAGGAAATCAACAAGATGTGTTGCATCGCATGTATTGTAAAAGGGGATCAATGAATGACATGTAAAAGGAAATGTATACATAAAAGGAAATGTGGAGTCCCATGTCCAAGAAAGGAATCAGAGTTCCGTGTCCAAAAGGAGAAACGGAATTCCACTAAGTATAAAAGGAATGAGATAAATGGGACTTCCCAGTAGGAACAAGGCAGAAGTCTGGGGGCATCCATAAATGTAGGAAATGGCAGGTTCCCTTGCGAAGTCTGAAAGAATGACCTAGAAGTCATGGATAATAGGATCGTATTGACCCATATTGATGATTTCCCAAGTGAGGTCTCTATAAGCTGTGGAAGAAACATCAAACCAATAGTGATTGTAATGATGAGTAGGAAGGAAAAACATATCCATGTCTGTGTCATCTTCACCAGAGAGTTGTCTCCAAATGATTTTGACATCACATTCCCAGGTATCCTCAAAATCCATAACATTAGCTCCCCTGTCAGAAGAATGATTCACTGAATCATAATCATCAGATGTGCTTGTCATTGAAGTCTGGGAGAGCATCATCATCAATAAGTTGTTGGGTCTGGAGAGGGTGTCTAGCACGGTTGACTGGACAGTTGCGAGAGAAGTGGCTAGGGGAGGTTCAGAGGCAGTGGGTGCATCAGTAGTGTAGGCATCCAACCTGGAGGTGGCCATATGATCCACAATGATAGCAAGCACAGTGGTGAGGAATTCGTCAGCAGACAGGAGGGGGGATGGGGACTGGGTCAGCAGAGTCAGAGGGAGGGGAGATGGGTTCTGTGAGTTCTGCAAGGGTGGTAAGAAATTCCCTGACTCTGTCAAGGTCGAGCAGAAGGGATGCTTGAAGATGTGATCCAGATCCAGGAGATCCCAAATGGGGCGCATCCAGTCCAGGCATGGGTCGTCAGGGAAGAGATTGGTGGTGGGAAGAATATGGGGGAGGGGCAGAATCAACAGTGGGTATGGAAGCGGCATCCAGCTCATCAGGTCAGATAGGGTAGGTAGGGACAGGGGTGGGTAGTATAGGTCGGGTAATGGGGTAGAGACGAGAGGTCCGTCCCAGAGGGTAGCTCTGAGGGAGCTTGTGGGATGAGAGATAGTCCTGTCACTGGAGAGGGGAGAGACTGATGAGGGTGGTTTGGAGTAGGGGCTGGACATTGTTGGGAGGGAGAGTAGGGACAAAGATTCCAAACCCAACGTGGTGAAGGGTGTTGAGTATACTGTAATCCCTCCGGTACCCTGGATGGAATAGGAGAGGGCCACCACCCAAGATTCTCTGAGTTGGATTGGAGACCATTGTTGGATCTCAGTGGACAAGAGAGAGTCGTGGAATGCCTGAAGGAGGAGTGGGATACTGTCAATTGAGAGGATAAGGAAAGGTTTGCAAGGTGGAGCGTGAGGGGTGGTGATGAGATGATCATGGCATAGAGGATGTTTTGGTGGAAATGTGGAAGTCTATCTAGAAAAATGGTGGTATGGTTCTAGGACATTGTTCTGGGATGTTGTGGGATGATTACTGATAGTAGAAGAAGGAGAAAGT
>JBBPMU010001139.1:0-10415 GCA_038090475.1 Wakefieldia striispora | reverse complement strand
GCTGGAATGTGGACTGTTATTGATAAGCCTGACGGAGAAACTTGGATTTAATTAGACCGTTGATGTGGGAGTGACGCTTTCTTGAAGGTCTGCGTTCCATACACCCCGCAACTTTGCTAACAAGTTGAGGGAAACTCTGTCACTCGAAAGGCGACCTGGTGTATCTCTTGGACACGATGAATCATAGTACCAGTAATAGCACGTCGATCTGTCCATTGATCAACGAACACACAGCATTCGTTCCTATACTTGGCTGTCGTTCATGTGATCTGCAAGTTCTTGTTCGTGCGACCTGATAGACAAAAATAGTCAGTTAGATCTTGGGTGCTGCTCAGTGCTCACAATCATACAGTCGGTTCGTCTGGTTGTTCCGGTACACTATGCATGATCCTGAAACGGAATGGAAGGGTACGTCTGTCTGACTTGGATCACCAACGAACTTGGACGAGGAACTGTAAACGAGGAAATCTCGATTGCTCAAGCAGCAGGCCCACTGCTCCACTGAGATCACAAGCACGACCAAGCGAACTATGGACACGTCTGCAAGTGCGGCGGCCAAATCCAGGCTCGGTATTCTCAATGTCATCGGATTCGAAGAATCCATCGTCGTTCAGAATCGCTCAGGGAAGAAGACGTGTGGATCGGACTTGAACTCGACCTAACGGATAGGAGTGAGGATCAGCACTACTGTAGCTGAGCATCCTTCTCAGGAGGACCATAGTAGTACCACGATAATCAGGACGACGAAGCGGTTACCTTGACTGATACGCGCTGGGACTCATTCTAGTTGGCGTCTTGCACCTAGTAGTGGTGACCAGACTACCAGTACTTGGTCGTGTTCGACAAGATTGGAGTTCGCATCTCACAGCCTCTGATCCATGACTGGCGTGGTCCAATTTCCCACCCTGGGCGGCGCTTCATTTGCCTTTCAACAAGTCACTATCGAAGATATCAGTGTATTCTGCAGTACGTGTTCCACTGGTCCCCAAGGCCACCACAGCTTGAAGGTCTGCATTTCTTTCTTTCTCCGGATTTGTTGTCTTAGCATAAACTCGTGTTTGGTACTAGTCGATCTACCCTCGATTGGAAGTATCGCAAGACGAAAGACAACTTTATCTAAAAATTCCCTTGCCCCTCCAAGCATCGCCGTGTAATGTCCGGGTTAATTGAGCGGCTTCGAGAACGATTCATGTCCGTGTCTATCGGAGCGATGCACACACCCGTGCCCACCCCAGGGACGACGCTCTGTACCACGTGCGCTGCATTAAACTTCAAGAAACTGCTACAAGATGGACTTCCAGAGGAAAAAATGCTTTCCCTCGGCACTCTTCAGGACATTACCGAGAAAAGCGGTCGCTGTGCATTTTGTCGGCTTGTCGCTGACCTCATCAGACGCCGTTGGCGTTTGGACAACTTCCCCAACACGGACGTTCAGAGTGTCGGCTGTTCTATATTCGCACGTGCCCTCGATCTTTGTCTTGACGAAAAGAAAGAAGCACATCGGCTGTATATCCACGCCTCACCCCGTTCATTCGACATAACTGCCTCCTTGATAGCTTCCAAAGCAGTTCTTCATTTGGATATACAGTTGTTAGAGGAGGATTCTCGCAAAGTCGCTCGACCGAAGGATCTTCATGGGCGTAGAATCCAGGACAATGTGGACATCCACTTGATCAAACGGTGGATGAAGCTCTGTGAACAGGCCCACGGAGAAGCATGCGGGACTCTGTGGTGGAAGTCTAGGATCGAAGATTTGCCAGAGTTCGTCAGGGTGGTGGACGTGACGCAGATGGCCCTGGCTCCTGCACCTCAGAATTGTCGATTCCTGGCTCTAAGCTATGTGTGGGGAGGACCTGGGGATTACTACTGGACGACAACTGCAAATGTCGCATCACGGAATCGTCCCTCTGGGCTCAAAGAGTCCGAGCTTCCGGCGACCATTGTCGATGCTATCGAACTGACTCGCCGGCTCGGTGAACGCTACTTGTGGGTGGATGCCTTGTGTATTCTTCAAGACAGCCAGGAGGACAAGGCTACGCAGATATCCATCATGGATCGCGTTTATAGTCAAGCTGCGCTCGTGATCATCGCTGCAAGTGGAGCAAGCGTTCGGGACGGGCTTCCTGGTATGAGAGCGGGATCGCGGATATCCAACCAACATATCGAAAGTGTCCAAGGACTTCGTCTTTCGATACCACTACCCCCGCCACTGGAAGCTGTTAACGATACCATCTGGAACACGCGAGGTTGGACATTTCAGGAAGTTATCCTTTCAACCCGTCGACTGTACTTCACAGGACACCAGATATATTTCGAGTGCGACCGGAGTGTTCAGTGTGAAGATGTGGTCGCGGAGAGCCAAACGGCGAAAAGGTCCTCGCATCCGATGCGTTACTCCAGAGCATATCACTTCCCCCTCGTCCCATACCCAACCGCAGAGATGAATTTTAGAGGTTACGAGGACGTCATTGAACAATACACCCAGCGCAATTTAACGGTTGACTCGGATATAATAGCCGCAATAACGGCACTGACGAACGTGATGACCGCGATCCTCGAACCTCCCGGGAAGACGTCCCAGGAAGCTTTTCGATTCGGGATGTGGATAAGGCACTTGGACCTCTCCCTATTGTGGCAGCCCAAATTTGATGCAATGCATACTCGACGGGTCGGGCCCAATGCGAAGCGCTCGAGCTGGCCCTCATGGGCGTGGTCAGGGTGGAAAGGCGCGGTGAACTATGGAATCGAGTCTCAAATGCTCGATGGAACAGATAGCGATCCCCACCCGTTCCCTGCGGAGTCGCTCGTTACCGCTTGGAATCTGATTGACGACGACGGGTCCGTCGTCCGCCTAGATGTCAATCGTATTCCACCCAGTTGGAGCATCGACAGTTCCGTAAACCCGGATGGGACCTCACCATTCAAGTATTTAGCACCCGAGAGCCGTCCGAACGACCTCGTTCTTGATTTCGTGGCCCCGGGAGGAACACTCATCTTTCGTACTCAATGTGCACGCTTTCAAGTTTTGAAAATGGACGACAGCATGTTGGACAGAGCAACGGCTCACACGGTCTTTCATATCCTCCCCATCGATCAAGCCGCTCCGCATTACGTTGGGCGCATCATCTTACCCATCCATACGCCATCCGAAGCTGTCCTCGAATTCGTCGTCCTGTCGCGATGCGATGGACTTAAAGGACTTTGTGACCATAGTATGTGGGGGGAATATTATTATGGGTGTATGCTGCACGTAATGGCAGTAGAGGAGATGCGCGAAGGCGCTCGAGTCAACGAGCGAGTCGGTGTCGGTCTTATTGTCGAAGCTGCTTGGATGAAGTGTGGAGCGGAAGAGCGCGTTGTGTTGTTGGCGTGAATTATAAAATTGAAACGTTGATCGCCTAGGTTACGTAGCTCGGGTTCACCAAAGCACACGAACCGAGGGTTATGACATATTTCATGTGTGCGACTGAAACTTGATGGAAATCATGACAGCTATATCTATGGGGTGCATACATGATGGAGATACTTCTTACATTCTGATCGCTCGTTATGACGCATGAACAGCATGATGACATACCAAAACTCCGATCTGTTTAATCAGTGAATCAAAGTCATAGAATGGATGTACAATTTGATTCAGGAACGAGTCATCATCAGAGTAAGTTAACTTTGTCATAGGCACAGGGTGGTTAACGTTATCGCGGGATTACACTCCTAGGAAGTACTAGCACTGATAAGTTGCTCTAACTTTGCCACGTCAAGCCTGGGTTCGAGTTTGTACGGAAATGGCAACGGGTGCCTGCAAGTAGAGTCAATCTGGGGTCATGTCAAATTCGAGAAAGTTCGAGGAATGACTTGCACTGCGAGACCACTCGTGAACTTCGGGACCACATCAACCTCAACGCCGTTCTCGTCTCTAGGACGCGATATCCGAAACGTGGCCAAAACCATGGAAAAGCTTAACCACACGGACACGTCTGCGAAGTGTCTGCCTACGCATACGCGTCGGCCAAACCCGTAGGCGATACCCTCAATATTCGAGGGTTTGAGGGAACCGTCCTCGTTCAAGAACCGTTCCGGGATGAATTCGTTAGCATTGGGGTATATCTCCTCGTTTCGGGTCATCGCCCTGAAGAATATGAGTTCAACTGACAGACAGAACAACTCATGCTGACCAAACATTCGGTAAGATCATAGCACCTAGGGCCGCGTCAGATTGTGTTTAGTAAAACATCGAGCAAGGTAGATACCCTTCGGGATATGGTATCCCTCATAGACATCATCACCGGTACTAGCATGGGGAAGTGCTAATGACCGACGCATCAGTCATGGCGAATAGGAAGAACCTGTGAGGTCTGCTCACACATGGGCAAGATTGGGCTATACCTGAATATTTCACGAATGATGGCATCTAAATATGGCAATGCAGGTCGGTCTTCGAGCGTCGGGAGTCTGTCTCTGCCAACCACGGCATCAATCTGTGCCTGGACCCTCTTTTGAACTTCTGGGAAGACCACCATCATCAGGAAAAATGTCAAGATGACAGAGTTTGACTATTATTGGATGCTCTCCGAGTCAGTGATAAGTAACTCAAGGGAAAACACGATGCTTACAGTCTCCGACGCAGCTAACAATCTCCATGAGTGAAAGATGCGACCAAAGAAACAAGTGGCTAACCTAAAAAGCCTGTTGCCGCTGCTTCCTTCAGTCCTTTCATCCAAGTTGTGTCTCCCTCGCATTCAAAACCTTGCTCTTCCCGTTTCTGAAGCGCATCACAAACCAGCGATGGTGAGGGGCTACCGTCTACCTGTACAGATGACGGATGGACATTTCTCGAGCATATACTCACTTGAATTCCTCACCAATTTCTTCATCGAATACTCGAATGGTTTCTCGAGGTATTCCTGGGAACATTCCCTTGCAACTGCTAGCTTCTGTTTGAATGACATCCCGGGAAACCATGATGGGAGCTTCAAAACTTGTATGTACGATCCACATGAGATCACTAAGAGAAAGAATGGACTGCTCACCCGCTTGGAATGCGTCGACGATAATTGCGACATCCGGGCGGATGGCAGGCACGACAATTTCAAGTACCCTCGCGGCGATACGGACAAGGTTATCCTTTCCGGACTGGGGGTCATAACCGTACATGCAATTTAGTATGACCGACGCGGTATACCTGCACGAGGCACTTCAGGTTTCGAAGCGAGCGAAAGAAAGTTGGATATATACTCAAATACATGTTCTTCCAATCTATCTGGGGATTCCAACAGTCGCCGCATAAGCTGACGCACCTTACGATTCTGTAATGGCAGAAATCTAGGGATAGCCTCAACCCGGAAGGTCTGGTGAAAGAATCGCCTGTGGAGCTTCCACCGGTCGCCATAGGGTAACAATGCACTGCTGAAACCAAGTCCACTCCTAGAATAACATGGATAAGATTCAAGGAGTATACATCTCAAACGAGGGAAGAACTGACATTTCGTTAGTGGAAAGGAAGGGTCGATCTGAGTAATTGCGAGAACGGTTGTCAAGCAGGTCTTTTGCAACTGCCTCGGAATTGATGATTATGATATCCTTTCCCAACAATCGGGAGTAGATCAGATCACCTGAAAGGAATCTCTGTGAGTGAGTGTCGCAAGACGGCTGACTACCTACCATATTTTTTGGACCATTCGGTGTATGCCAACCAAGGAGCATCTACGTCGACTCCAATGACATTCCCAATCCATGGGAGCCCAGGAGGACCTGGGGGTAAACAGCGGGACTTGTTATTCCCAAAATGTCGACGGCCAACATTGAACACAGCAATACAACCAAAGGCAACAGCAAAGACTGTCGGCCAAGGTATCGACATCGCTGGATGATATGGGGGCAAGGGATGGTACATAAATGTGGCATGGTCAGCAGAGCGCGGGTACTTGTGTCAACATGATACACATCACAGACATATTGATGATCGTGCACCTGATAAGCGAGATAATACACATGTCAGGTCACACTGTCATAGGCATTGCCGATGAAGTTAGGCCAACGGTCAGCGGCTCGTGGGAATGCCGATCGACGAAACGTGTACGGGCTTCCTATCTAAGGAAGATTCTTTCGCAGCCCCCTGCCGAGATGGCGGGATGGTGGTATGTAGAATGAGACGGTGGTGTGCGCTCTTCGACTACGAATAGCACCCGGACCAGATGCGAGATGAGATGAGAGGGTGTGTGAGAACGCATTGCAGGATATCCAGGTATGGCATACGCCCGCGCTCGAGATCCCAGGCGACTGCGGGACGCCAGAAACGTAGCTTGAGAGGGTGTGTAAGTGCGATGAAGAGTGGTAAGCTGAAACGGGCAAGGCACGGGGCGACAACACCGCGATCACGGTTATGACGGGTCGAAATGGCCCAGTATTGGCCCGTCACATGTCACACATAGTGCTCACCTCAGCAATGTTTGAGTTATCTAGCCTTTGACTTCTCAATATTAGTGTGCTTACTTCCTTGAGGCTTGGGAAGCTTACACTGGGGTCTCATCACAAAAAGATGGGATCAAAGAAGGGAGACTCAGAGAGCCTATCAGCAAACCAGCTCTTGTATTGACAGAGTTGCACAGCCCTACAGAGACACTACAGAGAGGTACCTAGTAATACAGATCTGCACAGAAAAATAGGGGCTATACAACTTTTTTTTTTCTGTATTGATCCAGGCTAAAATTTTTATGAGTGGATCTTTATATATATTCTAGTCTCTGTGCAAATTTCTGGGAGCAAAACTGAAAATCTGGTTGTGTGGTATGCAAAGACATTGTGTGGGAAAATGGTCAAAAAGTGCTGGTTTGCTGATGCTTCTTCGGTATAAAGAAGACAGGCGCGGTCTGGGGGGATTTCGAGGGTCGAATGTAGCCCTTCTTCAACTCTTTTTCTATAAAACTTGAGACTTCATCCAGCTCTTGCTGGGAAAGCGGTATGACTCGGCCTTTCTTCGGCACAAAGTCCTCTTTTAACTCTATGGCGTGATCCCAGGGTTTTCGGCTGGGCATCCTTTCCGATTCTTGTTCGGAGAATACGTCGAGATATTCGTGATAGACTGGGGGTACCTTTTCGCATAGGTACTTCTTCTCTTCGTCGACTGTCATCCCTCGCGCGGCGTAGGGGAAACCGTTGTTCATCCCATGATGGGGAATCTTCCACTTCTCTGTGGGCATCGTCCGAGTTTTCGAGGACGGTATTCTCCAAGCATCAGGCCGGCCATAGTCCGTAACCTGCTTCTCCGAAATGGAGGAAATCTTCTCATCAGGCCGGCCAGTGTCCGTAACCTGGTATTCTTCTTTGCACCATATCGTCCTGCTATATAAATCGTAGTCGTCCTCTCTTGAGGGAATCTCCAGGGTCTTCTTCAGCTTCGCTGGTATTCTTCCTTCGTTGCAGTAGCTTGAGCAACGAGTAAACTCTATCTGTTTAGTCGACCAGTCGACTTCCGGGTTGTGGCGTACAAGCCAATCAAATCCTAAATAGATCTCGTGAGTTCCCAAATTAGTCACAAACGCTTCGATGGGTTCTTGGTGACCCTTGACTTCCACAACGATCCTTGCTTTGTGGGTAATCTTTCCGATAGAGGAGTTACTACCGTCAGCGTTGGATACGCCGACTGGTCTTCCCAATGGGGTACCTATAATACCGTTAGCTTCGCAAAACCTTTTATCCACAAACGTATTCGTGGCTCCAGAGTCTAACAGCGACGAACAAGTCACTGTCTTCCACCGAGGTGGGTATCCTGAATAAAATGAGACATTAGTGGGCAATGAAAGGGAGCCCGAATGTATAGTAGAGTTCGAATAGATAATGTCTGATTGAGAAATAAAAAGGGAAGAATGGGAAATGTCCGAAACGACAGGTAAGGGGCGAGGGCCCGTGGGTTTCCTTCGAAAGGATAAATCGAAGGGGTCTTCGTATGAACGAGCGGGGGACGGCACTCGCGAGGGTGAAAAAGATTCAAAATTATATGTAGGGATTTGAGAAGCCTTCCTGGACGCAAAGTCCATTCTGGAATTCAAAGGAGACGCAGAGTCATCCTTTTGACAGGAGGGCACAAAGCCTCTCCCTTCATCTCGTGAAGTAACGTCTGTGGGGAAAATTATTTCGTCCAATAAAGAAAATTTGTTTCTTGAGGGGATTACCCCCTCTTTTACCTTTTTTATGTTTTTCTCCTTTTTCGTCTTTTCTTTCTCTTCCTTACCGAGCCTTTTCCTGTAGTAGGCCTTGGCTTCCGGTGACGTGTAGTCCCGGGCGATCATTTGTTCGTGGCGTTTCTGATCGAGTTCCGCCAGGAAAGCTTGGCCCGCCTTCCAGTAGGCTTCGATGTACATCTTGTAAGCCGCGTCGAACGGCATATTGTGCGACAATTTTGTCGCGCCGGCGAAGAAGGCATCCCAGAGACTTCCTTCCCGAGATCGATGAGGATTCGGGGGAGTGTAATACATACGCTTGAAGTCGGCAGTAGCCAATCTTCGTACCTCTACTTCTTTTACTCCTGGGAGATAACCAAAGGAGTTCTTTCTTGTTGTCGGTGGATAGTTGACCGACATGTCCTTGAAACAAAAGTCCTTACTGGCCCTTCTGAGAGGACCTCTGGGGACGCCTTGACCGTGAGTTAAAAACCAGTTGCCCTAGTACTGGGCGGAGATCGTCCCGTCTACTTCGCGTTCGAGTAGGTAGTCTTTGCTAAGTGAAACGAGACTGAAATGTCGAAGGTTGAACCCTTAAACCTCAAAGGCGAAGTCTTGGGAATCCACCCGTATCGTCAAAGAAAGTATAAAGAGATAGCGCCGGTTTATCCTCTGGCTAGGAGTATGAATGAGTAATAAGAATTTCCCAGTAAGCCCCTCAGAATTCCTAAGGGGGTCTCGCCTAGAAGAAGATAGCCTGGGGACTAAATTCCAAGTAGCAAAGACTGGGGTTACCAGTCGATGCGTCTACTACTTAAATACAAGTACATGATCGTGCACAGACCAAGCTGTGCGAATCCGAGTATAGTAATACAGAAATCGTACCATGTCCGAATATCTGAATATAGTAAATCTTGTGCGATGAGCATGTATCGTGACAAAGAGGAAATGAGTAAACTGCACCGCTCTCTATGGCATGTGCCTTCCGATACGATCACAATCGGGTAATCTCGTAAGAAGAAATGACTAAAGATAAGAATGTCAATATGTCCAAAAGGGGTTATTCCCAAAGAGGTGCCGCCGGGATGAAGTCTGAAGGTCTCGACCGACGGCAAATCGGCAAGTGCCGCAAAGTGGTCACGTGCAACAGATCACGTGACGAAGGAATTTATACTGTTGCAGGAGCGTACCAAAAGATGGACATCAGGTGGCGTCAAGTCACGTGATCTTCAAAGTACATGTAGACGGCGTTCTTCAATCAGATTGCCGCAAGAAAGGGTTTTACTAAGTAAAAGTTTTAAAAGTGTCAGTAAAGGTAGCGTCTTTCAAGAATAAAGTATAGGGTTCGTAACATTACCCCCTCTTTAGAATCAAGTCGTCCCGACTTGGTACGACACTTCGAGATCGATCCGAGAGCATGTCCCGTTAGGGACGAAATCTGTTGAGTAGTCTTTGAACAAAGAAATAAACTCGCTCATCTCGAGTCCACGTAAGGCTCATGGGGCACCAGGACTTTTCTTTTTAAATTCTTTTACTTTTTCCGGGGCGTTCCGCAGGTTTTCGGCGGGCTCCCATGTCCTATCGGTTTCATCCCATCCTAGCCAGTGGACGAGGTATTCGAGTTTTCTCTTGTTCATTCTGGAGGAGACGATATAGTCTACCTCATGCTCTTCGTATCCTTCGTCATTGACTTCGATCGCGTCTGGTTTGGTCTTCTTTTGACCCGGGAGGACTTCTTTATAAGGTTTAACCCTGGAAATATTCACCGTAGGATGAATGGAGATATTCTTTGGTAAACGAAGCGTTACCGCGTTCGGTAGGATCTGCGTGATTTCATAGGGGCCAATCCACTTTTGCATCAGCTTTCGAGTAGCGTATGGTAATTTCAGATGTTCGGTGGATAGCCAAACCTTTTGACCGATTTCATATATCGGTGCGTCAGATCTCTTTTTATCTCCTTGAGTTTTCATCTTCTGGCGTGCTTTTTCCAAGGCATTCCTAACTTGATCGTGCGAGGATTTGCAATCCTTCGCGAATTCACCACTTCTAGAGAGATCTCCTTCAAAACCTATCCTTGGTGTGTATCTTCTTGTGATAGCGAACGGGGTGGTCTCCATCGCGGATCCGAGAGAGTTGTTGTGCTGAAATTGGGCGAGTTTGATCCACTCGGCCCATTCTTCTTGCTTCTTCGCGACGTAAGTGCGAAGGTACTGTTCTAATTCTCGATTGATCCGTTCTGTTTGTCCGTCCGTCTGG
>JBBPMU010001138.1:0-10416 GCA_038090475.1 Wakefieldia striispora | reverse complement strand
CTATGTCCGATGCGTCTGTTTCGACCCGCATGGGCTTCCTCTGGTCCGGATAGGCCAGAAGGGATTCCTTCGTAAACGCTTCTTTCAGTTTTGTGAATGCTGATTCTTGATCACTTCCCCATTTGAAGGGGGTATCTTTCTTTGTAAGGTCGTTCAATGGTCGCGCTATATGGGCAAAGTTAGGGATGAATCTTCGATAATAATTGCAGAGGCCTAAAAAGCCTTGCACTTGTTTGAGTCTGGTAGGCGTGGGCCAATCCAGGACTCCTGCAACTTTCGATTGCTGCATCTCTACCCCTTCTTGGGATACGACCATCCCAAGGAAGTCTACCTTTTTTTGTGAGAAGCGGCATTTTTCGGGTTTTACGTATAAATCGTTTTCTTGCAACCGCTTGAGTACCTCTTTCACTATCTGTTTGTGTTCATGTTGTGTTTTTCCACTAGTAAAAACCATGCAATCGTCAATGAAAATAATTACCACAGCATACATGTCATTGAAGATGTCGTTCATCATATTCTGAAACGTAGAAGGTGAGTTTGTCTTCCCGAAGTACATTACCAGGGGCTTGTAGGCTCCCATAGGCGTTACAAACGCTGCTTTCCATTCATCGCCTTCTTTGATGCGGACATTATTGTATCCCCACTGTAGATCCATGGTGGTGAATAAATCTGCTCCTTGGAGTCTGTCGATCAAAGAGGGGATGAGTGGCAGTGGGTACGCGTTTTTTATGGTTCCTTCGTTGAGGTAACGGTAGTCCATTACTAGCCGTTTCTTACCGTCCTTCTTGGGTATAAAGAATATGGGAGCTGTTTGTGGTGATTTCGATGGGCGGATGTAGCCCTTCTTTAATTCCTTCTGTAAGAAGTTAGCAACTTCTTCCATCTCTGTTTGCGACAGAGGTATGACTCGTCCCTTTTTTGGGACGAAGTCTTCCTTTAATTCGATGGCGTGATCCCATGGCTTGCGTGTGGGCATCCTTTCCGATTCTTTTTCGGAGAATACATCTAGAAATTCGTGATAAGTTTTCAGTACCATACTTTTTATGTGGTCTGTCTCTTCTTGTCTTGTCATCGCCCTACTGAAGAAGGTAGGCGGTAATCGCATTCTCGACATCTGTTGCATCAGGGAAATTTTGAAGAGATTATAATCCTATATAATCCTCAAAGGGGGGTATATAATGGATTATAATTCCATATAATCCATTGTCTACCATTATCATTGATTATCATTCCCTTAAAATTTCCCTGATGTGGCAGTAAGTCGTACATCGGCCAAATTTTATTTCGCCGGTAATCCAGTCTATTTCGGGGTTGTGGCAGTTGAGCCAATCATATCCTATAAACATGGGGTGGGTTCCCAGGTTAGTGACGTAAGCATCAATGAATTCGGAATGTCCATTAATCTCCACAAAGACATTGACTTTGTGGGTAATCTCTCCTATTGAGGAGCTTGTTCCATCCGCATTTGAGACCCCAATGGGTGTGGGTAGTCTTGTTCCTATAATGCCGTTAGCTTTGCAGAATTTTTTGTCTATGAACGTGTTCGTCGCCCCAGAGTCGATCAATGACCTGCATGAGACGGTATACCATCCGCTGAGTTTCCTGAAACGAATATTAGTAGTAGGAGAAAGATGTCTGGAGTGATTAAGGGTAGAACGGATGAAAGTCTGAGGGTTGGATGGGGAAGGGGAAACAAAACGTAGAGTATGGGTGAAGGAAGTGTCTTTATCAAGGAAAACGGAATTAAGCGCAGTATTTTTTACTTCTGCTGCTGCGCCCAATTGGGTCGCCGTTCCAGAAGTGGAGGAGGAATCGGGTACATCATCTAGCGTACTGTGAACAGAAAGATTGTCCATAGAATTGGTATCATAGGAGAAAGTCTCACTGCCTTCTATGTCAAGTAAGGAGAAAAAGAATTGTTCGGAAAAAGACGATATGAAATTGTTTACAGGGGCCGGGTTACCCTCTCTCACCCGGACCCTTGACCTTTTACCGCCTCAGCGGCCTTAGAGTCCATTTCCGCCCGTATGCGGTCCCTCCAGTAGGCTTCCGCTTCGTCCGTGACAAACGAGGCGTTATGGGCGGCGTATCCTGCCGTCGGAGGAGGGGGCACTTGGGGCAGCGCTGGGAAATTAGTCGCATATCCCTGCGACCATGGGCCTTGATATCCACCCCAGTATTGGGAGCAGACTGATGGTTGCCGTGGCTGGTGAGGTGCACGACAGTTTCTGGCCAAGTGACCAGGCTTACCACAGTTAAAACACGTAAACTGCCCCTGTGGGTGGGCTTGAGGAGGTTGAGGGAGTGGGCGCGGTTGGCTGGCGGCTGGCCGCGCAGGGGAGGTAGTTGTCGTCGAGGCGTCAATGACCATTGGGGCACCTCTGCCAGGCTGGGTGCCATACAACGAGTAGCGGGGGGCGGGTTGCGCCGGGTATGGGTGAGCGGGGGGTGGTGGACTGGGAGGACGATAGTACCAGGGACGAGCTGGTGGCGGGGCTTTGGTTCGCTGAGGTCCTTGTTGGGGTTGCCCCCTTTCCTCAGCCAGCTTCTCAAAGGCTTGGCCTATCCTCATATACTCCTTTGCCAGCGGCGGGTACCAGTGGCCGGTCTTCTTATCTGGCTCCAGGGTGGAGTGCAGTGAAACCTCTTGGTAGATGCGGTAGTTAACCGCCGCTTTGAGGAGGTGGACAGCCTCGCCGTCAGAGATTTTGGCCTCTGTAGCCAACACGTCAAACTTCTGTAGGAAGTCTGATATGCGTCCTTGTCCCTGCTTGAGTTCTCGCAGGTCCTTGTAAGCCTGATGGGTCAGCAGGCTGATCTGGAAGAATCCTTTTATGGTCTCCTGTAGTTCGTCCCAAGTGGGATAGAACACAGGGTCCTTGCCTAAGTATTTTTCCATTTGTTGCTGAGCAAACGGCTCAGCCGACCCTTCGAAGCGTAGGAGGACTGCGGTTGTCAGCACCCGATTGTCCTTGAATTTGGATGCTTCTACCCAAGCGCAGAGCTTGGTCCACCACATTCTAAATTTCTTTTTGTCGCCATCCCATTTCCCGGGTTCAGCGAGTCTCTTGTAGGCGTCCTTTTCGCCTTTTTCCTCTAGCTGGCGAATAAATTCGCGAGCGTAGAGCGACTCATTTGATTCGGGGAGGGGAGGCGCTGGTGGTTGGGAGGAGGAGCCCGACATTGGTGGGGGCAGGCGATAGTCGACTGGGGAATGGTAAGGTTCCTCTTGAATAGAGGGGGAGGATGTTCGTGAGGATGGGGATGGGGATGGAGAGTCCGAGAGCGGTGGTTCCGACACTGTCGCTTACTGGCCTGTCTGAGCGGACCTCTGGGCTAGAGTGAGGGGGGTTCCTCTCTGGACCTTTTTTAGTGATGAGCGGCCTCGTAAGTAGGGCCGAGTTGAGAACTGTTTGTTATAGGCAAAACGTATTTTCGTTCGAGGAGCGGGGGGTGTGGGGTAACGGTGAGCGGATGTCCTCATCCGCGAGAGACCTAGGAAGCGAGGGGCAGGGTTCGCGACACAAAGTCGGCAAACGTCTTCTCGACTCGGAGTCTGAGAAGTTTCGGACACACAGTCGCGAAAACCTGTCGCTGGCTCAACAGTTCTATCTAAGTGATGTGCAACGTCACTTAAACAACAAGAAGAAGAGATGAAGGAGAGCGTGCCGGGTTCTAGGGGCGCACCGGCGACGAATGCAGTGAGGAGCAAAAGGGCGAAGTCGTGGAGGGGCGGTATGGCGAAGGATGGAGTATAGTCCAAGTAAACGAAGGAGCTTATCCTTAAATCACACCCTTGGAAGTATGATCAAGTAGATAGAACTAAGGAATAGTTTGTAGGTACATGAGGGTTTATATACTCAAGGAAATCATGCACAGACCATGCTGTGCGTATGCTATCGTCCAATGGGAAAAAGAATAGGGAATCGTACCATGCGAGGATCGCGTATCATGAGTCATTGTCTATGAGTAAAGATAAAGGATAAGAGCGAGCCAATAGCAAAAGAAGAGCGGAAGATAAGCTATCGGCCAATCGGCAAGTGCCGCGAGTGGTCACGTGTGTCAGATCACGTGACAGAAGGAAATTTATACTGACATAGGAGTGTACCAGAATAGGAACATCACGTGATCGTGTGAATGAGTCACGTGACATGAAGTACATGTTGGGACTCGTCTTCAAGGACAGAGTCTAGCGAAAGAGTTTGTTAAAGGTAAAAAGTTCGATGAAGGATGATGAAATCATAACATCCGCTCCCAGTACTGGGGTGGATATCAAGGCCCCTGGTCACAGGGATATGTGACCCAATTCCCAGTGCTGCCCCAAGTGCCCCCTCCTCCTCAGGCCAGCTATGCCACCCATAACGCTTCGTTCATCATGGATGAAGCGGAAGCCTACTGGAGGGACCGCATCAGGGCGGAAATGGACAACAAGGCTGCTCAGGCGGTAAAAGACCAAGGGTCAGGGTGAAAGAGGGTAGCCCTGCCCCTGTTTGCAATTCATCGAGCATTCCTTTCGCAGAACAATTTTTCTTTTCATTACTTGACGTAGAAGGCAGTGAGACTTTCTCCTATGATACCAACTCTATGAACAATGTTTCTTTTCACGATACTCTAGATGATGTATCTGATTCCTCCTCCACTTCTGAAATGGCGACCCACTTGGGTGCGGCAGCAGAAGTAAAAAATACTGCGCTTAATTCCGTTTTTATTGATAAAGACAATTTTTCCACCACTACCTTACATTTTGTCTCGTCTTCACCTTTAAACCCTCAGACTTTCATTCGCTCTACCCTTAATCATTCTGGACATCTTTCCCCCTCTACTAATATTCGTTTCAGGAAACTCTCCAGATGGTATACTGTTTCCTGCAAGTCGTTGATCGACTCGGGAGCGATGAACATGTTCATTGACAAAAAATTCTGTGAAACTAATGGAATAATAGGAACCAAATTGCCCGCACCCATAGGGGTATCAAATGCAGATGGGTCTAACTCCTCAATAGGAGAGATCACACACAAAGTAAATGTTTTCATAGAAATAAATGGACATTCCAAATTTATCGATGCTTATGTAACTAACCTGGGAACGCACCCCATGTTCATAGGATATGATTGGCTTAACCACCACAACCCGGAAATAAACTGGATTACTGGCGAAATCAAGTTTGGCCGATGCACCACCTACTGTCAACAGCTATCAAGAATGCGATTACCACCCACCTTTTTCAGCAGGGCGATGACCAAGAAAGAAGAAGAGAACCACATAAAGAGTATGGTACCCGAAACTTACCATGAATTTTTAGGAGTGTTCTCCGAACATGAATCGGAAAGGATGCCCACGCGCAAACCATGGGATCACGCAATTGAATTAAAAGAAGACTTTGTCCCCAAGAAAGGACGAGTGATCCCTCTGTCACAAACAGAGATGGAAGAAGTAGCTAACTTCTTACAGAAAGAACTAAAGAAAGGGTACATACGACCCTCGAAGTCCCCACAGACAGCTCCCATATTCTTCATACCCAAAAAGGATGGTAAGAAGCGACTAGTCATGGACTACCGTTATCTAAATGAAGGAACTATTAAAAACACATACCCGCTACCACTTATCCCCTCACTCATTGACAGATTACAAGGAGCAGATCTATTCACCACCATGGACTTACGGTGGGGATACAACAAAGTCCGCATAAAAGAAGGAGATGAATGGAAAGCAGCGTTTGTAACGCCCATGGGGGCTTACGAACCGCTGGTAATGTACTTCGGAAAGACAAACTCACCTTCCATGTTCCAGAATATGATGGATGATATTTTCAACAATATGTATGCAACGGTAATCATTTTCATCGACGATTGCATGATATTTACTAGTGGAAAAACGCAAACTGAACATGAACAGATTGTGAAAGAGGTACTCAAGTGGCTACAAGAAAACAACCTTTACGTTAAGCCCAAAAAATGCCACTTCTCACAAAAAAGGTAGATTTCCTTTGGATGGTTGTATCCCAAGAAGGGGTAGAGATGCAACAATCAAAGGTCACAGGAGTTCTGGACTGGCCGAAGCCCTCCAGACTCAAACAAGTGCAAGGCTTCCTAGGCCTCTGCAACTACTACCAACGATTCATTCCTAACTTTGCCCACATAGCTCGACCTTTGAATGATCTCACAAAGAAAGATACCCCCTTTAAATGGGGAAGCGAACAAGAACAGGCATTCAAAACCCTGAAAGAAGCCTTCACCAAAGACTCCCTTCTGGCCTACCCTGACCAGAGGAAGCCAATGCGCATAGAAACTGACACATCGGATATAGCAACCGGAGCAGTGTTATCAATCAAAGATGACAATGGTATATGGAAGCCATGTGCTTTCATTTCACATTCTTTCGATTCTGCTGAAAGGAACTACCCCATTTATGATAAAGAACTATTAGCAGTGATCAGGGTGCTTCAAGACTGGCGCCATTACCTAGTAGGCCGCGAAACTTTCAAAATATGGATGGACCACAAAAACCTCGAATATTCAAGTTGGAAAAAACCACAAACGTTATCCCCATGACAAGCGAGATGGCATGCTTTACTCCAAGAGTTCAACTACGTCATGTGTTACAAACTGGGCATGCAGAACGGATGAGCCAACACGCTCTCCTGAAGACCTGACCATGGCGACGCAGTAGAGAACCATAATTCAAATGTGGTAGTCATCCCCGAAAAGGATACGAAAGCGGTAAACTCCCATGAGACTTCACTAGTCTCTCCATTTTTCGAAAAAATTCAGAAAGCAACGGCACTACTCACTGAATCTGAAGTTCCACAGGGATTCACCTTTTGTGAAGAAGATAAGGTATACAAAAATGATAAATTCAAAACATTCATTCCTTCATCCATACGAACCAAACTACTAACCTTGTTCCATGATTCCCCTGTAGCAGGACATGCAGGAAGGGCTCGCACGAGCCATTTAATCTCCCAATTTTATACCTGGAACGGCATGACTAAAGACATTGCCGAATATATAGATCACTGCCAAGTGTGCGCCCTCACGAAGGGAAGGTCAACTGCACTGGCGGGAAAATTGCTACCCCTTGAGTTGGCATCGCAACCGTGGGAAGACCTCTCAATAGATTTTGTCATGGGATTGCCTCTATCGAAGGGGTACGACTCTATATGCATCATCGTTGATCATTTCTTGAAAGAAGTCATATTCACTCCTTGTTTAAAGAAGATTTCATCTTTAGATCTTGCCAAACTGTTTCATGATGAAGTTTGGTGCAATCACGGACTACCCACTTCTATTGTTTCCGATCGAGGCCCCCAGTTCGTCTCAGAGTTCACAAAACACCTATGTAAAATCCTCGAAATCAAACAACGAATCTCCACAGCGTATCACCCCCAAACAGATGGACAAACCGAACATATTAATAGGGAAATGGAACAGTACCTCCGCACATATGTAGCGAAAAAACAAGAGGACTGGTGTGAGTGGCTCAAACTTGCACAATTTCAACACAACAACTCTCTTGGGTCGGCCACCAATTCGACCCCGTTCGCAATCACAAAAACTTATCAGCCACGTTTGGGCTTTGAAAACGCAAAAGGAGTTTCATTCACAGAGGATTGTAAAAACACTCTAGACGAGGTAAAACAAGCACTTGATGAAACATGACAACAGATGATCAAAAACACGTCTCACAAACGTTTGGAAGCCCCAACATATGAAGTTGGGCAGCAAGTATGGCTATCCACGGAGCACCTCAAGCTCCCTTACACTGCGAAAAAACTAACGCAAAAGTGGATAGGCCCATACGAAATAACAAAAGTACTCCCGAATGCAGTCACACTACGTCTTCCCAAGACGTTCACCATACATCCTACCATTAACGTTTCACGAGTAAAACCCTATAGAGAAACTTTAGTGGGACAACCCACCTGCAAACCAGATGCAATAACAGTCAACAACGAAGAATACACAGAACATGAAGTGGACTACATCATAACCTCTCGAATGAAGAATCGGAAACTGGAATATCTGGTACATTGGAAAGGTTGGGAGGAATCTGACTGCACCTGGGAACCTGCGGACCACCTTAAAAACGCACCAGAGGTGGTAAAAACATTTCACCAAGCCCATCCCTCCGCCCCCAGAAAACTTCAGGGCCTTTCCACCACCAAATTCAATTCCCTATTCTCCGACTATTCAATTGATTTCCACTCATGCTCTGCGCTCACTCGTCTAGATTATGAAGCGTAAAAAGTTCTCTCCTCGTCAGGACAACTCGGACTTTAGAAGGGGTAATGTTATGATTCCATCATTCTTTATCGAACTTTTCACTTACTCGAACCACTTTGCTATGCTCAGCCCTCGAAGGCGAGCACCAACATGTATTTCATGTCACGTGACTCTTTCACATGATCACGTGACGTTCCCCTTTTGGTATGCTCCTATGTCAGTATAAACTTCCTTCTGTCACGTGATCTGACACATGTGACCACTCCAGCACTTGCCGATTGGCCAATTACTTATCTTCCGCTCTTCTTTTGCCATTGGCCTGGCACTCTCCTTACCTTCCATTCCCATTGACTCATAGACGCTTACCTGAAGATACGTGATCTCCACATTGTACGATTCCCTTATTCTTTTTCTCATTGGACGATACAATATGCACAGCATGGTCCGTGCACAATATGCTACAGTATTTAAACCCCTGTACTTAGTCAACTGGTTTCCCCAGTCTTATCTACTTGATCATTCTTCCAAGGGAGTGATTTAAGGATAGCTCCATCGAACTACTTGGACTCTCACTTTTCCAACATCCCACCCTTACACGACTTCAATGTTTCGCTCCTCGCCGCATTCCTCACCAGGAAACCCCTAGAACCCGGCGCGCTTATTCTTCTTTCTTCCTCCTTTTCTTGTTTGAGTGATGCTGTGCTTCACTTAGATAAGACTCCATGTCGAGTGGCAGAACCATACGTGTGAGACTCTGTGTCCACCCATCTCAGACTTTGTGTCGAGACGAACCTTGGAGACTTTGCATCCTGAGGACGTATGAGGATGTCGGCACGCCATTACCCCGCCCCGCCTGCCCCTCGAATGAAAGTTTGTTTTGCCTACAACAAGCAGTTTTCGACCCGCCCCTACCTAAGAGGGCGCGCATCTTTAAAGAAGGTTATCCGAGGGACACCCCTCACGATCAAGGCCCAGAGATCCGCTTAGACAGGTCAGTAAGCCATCGTGTCGGAACCCCCCAACACCCCAACCCCCTCCTCATCCCGCTCTTCCTCTCCCTCCATTCAGGAGGAACCGTTCCAATCCCCAGTCGACTACCGACCACCACCTGCAATGTTGGGTCCCTCCTCAACTGCCCAACCTGCTCCACCGATTCCGGAGTCAAACGAGTCCCTCTATGCTTGTGAATTCATCCAACAACTAGAGGAAAAGGGAGAGAAAGACTCCTACAAGAGGCTCACTGAACCCGGCAAATGGGATGGCAACAAAAAGAAGTTTAGAATGTGGTGGACCAAGCTGTGGGCTTGGGTGGAAGCGTCTGAGTTCAAGGACGACCAAGTGTTAATGACAGCGGTATTACTCCGCTTCAAAGGATCAGCTGAGCCCTTCGCTCAGCAACAACTCAAAAAGTTCTTGGGCAAGGACCCAATCTTCTATCCATCCTGGGATGACCTCCAGGAAACCATTAAAGGCTTCTTTCAGATCTCAATGCTCGCCCATCAGGTGTATAAGGAACTTTGAGAACTGAAGCAGGGGACCACTAGAATCACGGACTTCCTCCAGAAGTTCGACGTCTTGGCTGTAGAGGCTGAGATCTCGGATGGAGAGGCGGTCCATCTATTAAAGGCGGCAGTTAACTACCACATCTACCAGGAGGTCTCCCTCCACTCGACGCTCGAGGTGGACAAAAAGGCGGGGCATTGGTACCCCCCGCTGTCCAAGGAATACATACATGAAGGTCGGGCAGACCTTCGAACGGCTTGCTGAGGAAAGGGGACAACCCCCTCAAGGACCTCAATGAGCTAAAGCTCCATCTGCCCCAGCGAAGCCCTGGTACTACCGACCGCCAGGTCCCCCACCCCCCGCTCATCCTTACCCAGCGCAATATCTGTGCTATTCCTGATATGGCACCCAGCCTGGCAGAGGTGCACCAATGGCCGTCGACCAGATGGCAACTACCGCGATACCGAGGCCAGCCACCAGCCAACCTCGACCCCTCCCCACGCCTCCTCCACAGGGGCAATTCTCGTGCTTTAACTGTGGTAAGCCTGGCCATTTGGCTAGGAACTGTCGTGCACCTAGACAGCATCAGCAAAACCAGGTTTTTGTCATAGTACTCATAGTACTCATAGTGAAATCATAGTGCTCATAGTGTTCATAGTAGAATCATAGTGTCATAGTGTCATAGTGTCAT
>JBBPMU010001137.1:0-10423 GCA_038090475.1 Wakefieldia striispora | reverse complement strand
TAGTTTCTTTGATTTGATTATGTATGACATATATTTTAGCAAGGCCTAAAAAAGATACTGAAGACAATACAACATATAACTATTATGTCTTCAATATCTGTATCTGCTCTGAACATGCAATTGGATATCTCAAGGGTACTTGGCAATCTTTGCATGGCCTTCATGTTTGGCTTGACTCTGAAGATCACATTCAATATGCCTGTCTTTGAATCATTTCTTGCATTCATTTGCACTCATTCATTCTTGGTCATCAAAAAGGCATCAATATCACTTGTGATTGCTTCTTTCAAAAGGGACTTCAGATAATGGCTGAGGAATGTGAAAGGTATGCAGAGTGGATGGCTCTCAAGGAACAAAATGCTGAGGAAGAGGAGAAAGAAAGGGAAAGAGATGAGGAAAGAAATGTGGAGTTGCTTAAGGGAAGGCTTAGACATGAAGAACTGAAGCTGGCATTGTTCAGATTTTTATTTGATAGGAACTAGTCAATTTTGAAAGGATGTCAACAAATCATAGGTGCAGAGAATGAAGATTATGATGTAGGTAGAAAGTTATGGAGAGAAATTATAAAAGTAGTGTGTCTAAATGAGTGAAGAGAATAAGGAAATGGAAGAGGCCTTGGGTATCATAGTCAAGTAAAATCAACTATCTGGAATCAATGAGAAAAGAGTAGAAAATTGTAAAGAGAAATTAAAAGTGTGAGATGGCTGAAGGATTGAAAAGAATAAGGAATGAACTAAGAAAGGATGGTATTGTTATGACTTTTGAAGAAGAAGACACCTGGGAATGAGATGCCAACATTATCTGGAGACAGATTACTGGAGATGATGAGTTTGACTGGGACATGGATATGTTTTTCTTTCCAACTCATTTCTATGATCGTTCTTGGTTTGATCTTTCTTCCACAGCTTATAGAGACCTCACATGGGAGATCCTAGACACAGGTCAATATGACCCACTACTCCATGACTTCTGATTTCACATGAGAACCTGCCATTTCCCATGTTTATGGATGCCCCTGAACTTCTGACTCATTTCATTCAGGAAGTCCCATTTATCTCTTTTCTTTTTATATCACATGGAACTCTGTCTCCCCTTCATCAGGGAAATTTTAAGGGAATGATAATTCATGATAATGGTAGATAATGGATTATAATCCATTATATACCCCCCTTTGAGGATTATATAGGATTATAATCTCTTCAAAATTTCCCTGATGTTGTGGACATGGGACTCCATTTCTCCTTTTAGACTCTTCCCTTATACATGTACATCTCCTTTTACATGTCCTTCATTGATTCCCTTTTATGATACATGTGACACAACTCATCTTGTTGATCCCCTTTTATGGACTATCTCTTTATGGTAACCCCTCTAGTATATAAAGGGCTGTCCTGTCATAGCTAGCTCCCCAGCTAATTCTATGCATTTCTGCCTGTAAAGTCTTTGCTCCTGACAAAGGTTGCCCAACTTACCATTGCACTAAGCCCTCTCTCAGTCTTACTCTTTTATTAATGGGATTTCTCCCTAAAGGGTGATAGTCAATACTCTGCTCCTAGTTGCTGCAGGCCTACAAGTATGAAAGGATTCTTGAGTGAAGTCTTTGTTCTACATCTGCATAACAAAAGAATTAGCTTGTCCCTTGATCTCTGCTACTATGCATGGGATCTGACCCACTTCACACCACATATCAGTCTCCTTGGGAAGAGGACTCCTCTGATGACAAACAACTCTCCACTGCTTCCCCCTACTCAAACCCATACCAATCCACATGCCCCTCTGGAACTACCACCCCTTGCTCACCCACTCAACCTCAATGATGAGTAGCCAGATCCTCTCAAGTTCCTTCCCCCAACACTAGATGAGGACCCCTCTTGAATGTCACTCCATCTTATTCTCCCATCCCTTCACCTCTCAGTTCCACCCCAGCTCTTTCCCCACTACAGTTCCAATCAACTCTCCCATCCTCCCAACACACCCTGACACCCCATTCTCCCTCCCCCACATCTAGCACTAGCAGCATGTCAACCCCCCAAGATGAACTCAAGGTGGCTTGCCCAGAACCCTTCTCCAGCAAGAGTGAAGACACCTCTCATTGGCTGTTGGCAATGAAAGCATACTTCACCATCAACATGAACAAGTATAATGATCAGAAGATCACCATCACCCTCTTAAACTGAATGAACGTTGGACAAGGCACTACCTTCTTGGAAGCATGGCTTAATAAGATCATGAACTCCCCAGTCACCTCCTGGATGGATACCCTCACCAAAGTTGAAAAGGACTTCCACATCATCTTTATACCCCCTGGCCTCAAAGACACTGCACACATGACCTTGCACAACATCCACATGGAAGGAAAACTGTTCAACGGTGACTTCAATGCCTTCCAAAGCACCTTCCAACTCAAAGCCTCTAGAAGCAACATCTCTGACCAGTTGGTACTCAAGGATCTTCTGAAGTGGGCCATGTCCCACCAATTGACAACCATGATGACAGCTGTAGAGAAGGAACCCATGACCATGAATGAGTGGCTGGAGAAAGCCTCTCATTTCTACCATGCAATTATCTGCACTGACCTCCTGAGGAAAGGCAGCACCTCCTACATCAGATCTACCTCATCCACCTCCCACCAATGTGATCCCATGGCCATGGCCATGGACTACATTTCACTCTCCCCAGCAGAACGATCCAAGCACATCAAGAATAGGAAGTGCTTTGTTTGCCACAAGCAGGGATGCTTCACTGGTAAACACTGCAATGGGCAGAATCGACAATTCCTCCCTCAGAAGCAGCAGATTAGGACAGCTGAAGAAGAAGTTTCCATCAATCCCCTTACTGCCTATGCAAAAGGCAAGGGACTCAAGACCCATCAAGCAATCTGCTTACTAGAGCTGTTCATGGACAAACCTCAAGATGTTCCTATGGACATTCCTGAACAAGAGGCTGAAGAAGATGAGGATTTTCAACAATGAGGAGTAGAGTGACATCTACTTCCTCAAGGACCATTACTCCTGCACAAATAGCTCCTGTTTTTGTATCCTCCCCTGCTGATAGAGCAATACATGTTCCTGTATTGCTTTATACAGGAAGGACAGGAGAAATCGTTGCCACCACCACCCTCATTGACTCTGGAGCCACCAGATCATTCATAGATTGGGATTTTGCCATATGAAACCAAATTCCCCTCATCTGACTCACCAAACCCATTGGAGCCAAGAATGTTGATGGAACATGCAATAAGGCTGGAGAAATATGATACAAGGTATTCATCACCTTTAGGGTTCTGCATGGGTATACCCGTGGGTACCAACAAGCATACCAATACCCGTACCCGCCCCAAACCCGCACCCACACAATGGGTATGGGTGCACACGCAGGTCATGAAAATCATACCCTTGGGTATACCCGCGACGGGTACACCCATGGGTATACTCTAGATAGTGTCTGGGAATATACTACTAGTATTGTGATTACTGGATGATCTCAACGTCAGAATTGGAATCCATCATAGCATCCCATGCTTCTCCTATCTTCTCTTCGCCATCCCAGACCTCCTCCAGCTTTGAGATTCGACCTAAATCATCTGACTTGATGAGATCCAACTTTGAGCAGCGACTCCATAATCCAACACAGAGACTTGCATGTGTGGACTCAGCTGACAGTCGAGAACGGACATGTGACAAAAGAAGCTGGCTGTGGCTGAACAAATGCTCGATATCAACAGACGTAGCTTTAAACGGTCTGAGTAATGCGTGTAAAATATTATCGATTCACTTACCTGGAATTGTTAAATAGTCAATGGCCATCCGTGCCAACCATGGGTACACTTCTTGTGCCACCAGAGAATGGGGTTGTCCACATGTTCAACTTCGGATGCGAGGTACCAGTCCAGTTCTGACCCAACATCTGCAGGTTTTGGAGGAGCGAGACTGGGTAGGTTATCGAAGATGTTTGTAGCCTGTAGGAGCATGCCAGTGTCAGTGTATCGGGATTCAGCATGTACTAGTAGCAAACAATCGAAATGGTGGACTTACCTTCACAGCCCTCTGTACATCGTTGGATATCTCACCACTCGCAGTAGTCTTGAGTGCGGAGCCATGTTTCATAGCAGCTGAATCGCAATAGTGTTGATTGAAGGTGTTGCATACGAGTGTTTCGGCTGTCTTGATCCAGTTGTCCTGCCAACCAGCATGCTTGAAGTAAGCCAATTTATGGTGTGGATGAAGTACTGATTCAGGTTCAATATGGTCAGCAACTATGACGACGTAGCAATGAGTACTTACCCATTGCAATTCTGTAGACTTCTGAGCTGTCAGTAAGGGAATAATACCTGTTTAATGTCTTCTTGCCCAGTCATACTGCAGCTTGGACTGCCGCGGTGAGGCCCTGGTCACGTGCGTACTTTGTGAACACCGTGTCGATATGATCCATGGCTGGGATCACAGTGGCAAGGTTTAGGGACATTGAGTGGGCTCCGAGATCAGGCTGGACAGTCTTTGAACACGAGAAGTATGATGTAGCATCCTTGAGAATCTGCATGGCATGAGATGCGTGACGTGACCATGACAAACCTTCATGCATCTCACCTTCAAGACATTATGGAGCTGCTGCACAATGCCCCACTCACTTCCACTCAGCTCGTACTCACGAAGATCTTGCTGCAATGTCAACCTATTGATGGCCTCCTTGTGTTTCAAGACATAGTGGAGCATGTCTAATGTCGAGTTCCAATGAGTAGCGACATTGTTATGAACCCCATATTTCTTTCCTAAAAAGACACTACATTTTACTAACACTTTTAAAAACTTTTACTTAGAACCCTCTTTCTTGCGGTGATCCTCGAAGAAAACCGTCTACCTGTATTTCGAAGATCACGTGACTCGACGTCACATGATGTCCCCATTCTGGTATGCTCCTATGACAGTATAACTTCTTTCTGCCACGTGATCTGTCACACGTGACCACCTTGCGGCATTTGCCGATTGCCGTCGGTCGAGACCTTCAGACTTCATCCCGGCGGCTCCTCTTTGGGAATAACCCTTTTTGGACATATTGACAATTTCTCATTTAGTCATTCCTGCTTACGATGTTACCCGATCATGATCATATCGGAAGGCACATGCCATAGAGAGCTGTGCGTCTTACTCATTTCTTTTTACTCATGATACATTTCCATCACATAGACATTACCATACGAGGATTACCAGGTCTTACACCTGAAGGGCACTTCGCCATATTTAGTATTTTCCTTTTACGATAGATGGTCCATGCACACTGCCGGACTTGTATATAAGTAGCAGAGGCATCGACTGGTAACCCCAGTCTTTGCTATTTGGAATTTAGTCCCCAGGCTATTTTCTTTTAGGCAAGACCCCCTTAGGAATTCTGAGGGGCTCACTGGGAAACACCTCTCTATCATTTACACTCCTAGCCAGAGGATAAACCGGCACTCTCTCTTTTCTTCGACGACCGACGATACCGGGTAGGACCTGAAGACTTCGCCTTTGAGGTTCAGGGTTCAACCTTCGACTGTCCAGTCTCGTTTCAGACATTGCATGGAATCAAGGTTACCAGCATCTTCAAGTCTTCCAGGATTTTCTTCCTAAAGAGATGGAGCTACCCAACTCTCTAATCTCTCGTACCAAGGATACAAGGTTCGACTATGAATGCAGCAGGTGGAAGTCCCGGGCAAAGTCGAGGCAGAGGTTATGGTCGAACTGTGAGGAGGAATCACTCACTGTTCTAATGATCAAGGAGATTGGCTGAGGTAAAGACAATGGAGTAGTCGAGGACGAGGAATGTCAATTGACTGGTTGAGGGGAATCACTCTGTGTGTCCCCTCTTATATACATATGTGAGGTTCTTATCTACCAATAAGAATGGAGAGATAAGAACAATAAGAGATAAGGATGAGTCATAAGAAATGACTAAAGATACAGTCCCATCGTATCATATGAGTAATACATATCCTTATCGTCCAATGGTATAAAGGACTCTTACATATCTCACTATCATCTGAAATGAATAATATGATAGTGACTCACCTCAGTTCTAGAACCGCTCTAGAACCGGTATCAATCTAGATCTGAATCTAGAATGATCTAGATTATATGATGTATGAAAGACGAAGTCTGAAGTTAGAAATGTCATATGTCCGGTATGAGATCTTCATCGAAGTCTCATCTCTCAACACTTCCAGGCCAGGAGGAGGACAGTAGTGGACCAGATCACTTTGAATGCGATTTTATGCAGCTTGAAGGAGTCAGATCACGGACGAATAAGTGAGTAATCAATGACTCCCCACCTTAATGAGTGCTAACTGGACTGGCACAAGCGTGCATTGCAGCTCATGCAATCTTTCCTCCAACATCTCTTCCAACTTGTCCACCCAGCCCTCCTCGCTGTCTTTGGGCTCTTCATCATCAAGGTTGTCCTTCTCAGTGGTCTTCTCGTCCTCGTCGATCCGTACACTCAACTTGCATAACTCTGTTTCGAGGTGAGTCAGCTCACTCTTTTCCACTACTTTTTTAGGCTTGACATCGAAGAGCTTCGTAATAGACTTTGCCACCAGATTGACAACATGCAGGAAACATCTAGTGTGACTTGCGGACCTGCTGAACCCATCCACTGCGATCTCAAGCTCAGCGATCATCACATCGTTATTTGATGCGTTTTTGCAGGTAACACTAAGAATCTGCAGCACCGTCTCAATGATCAGTAGTGACTTGGCGAATACTAACCACTACCTTGTCAGACAACCCAAAGTCCTCTAGTATACACGCAAACCCTGACGCAAGCTCATTTCCGGTATGAGACTGATACTAGTGGTTAAGTATGTCAATGGAGCTAACACGAACACGAACACACCCTAGGCAATTCCACAACATCCAATGGGATGCTCAAAGGCTCCTCATCACACTCAAAATGGACAGCAAAGGCAACAAATGCATGGTGATTGGGTGATGTCCAAGCATCAGTTGTAAAGCTGAGTTTTCCTTCGTATTGCTATACACATCATTGTTATTACTGACAAAGACTCGATAGGAACGCGACTCATGCTCAATGTTTTCGCAAGATGTTTGTGTGTTGCAACAAATATCAACCGCACATCCCATGAGACGGTGGCAGGAGAAGGTAGGTGGTACTCTGGACAGCCTGTCTTCATCAGGGACAGGAAACCCTGGTCCCTAATGATCTCATATGGACACAGTGACTCAGTGACCCAGCGAACTATCTCCATGCTGGTCTCGGCACATGTCATTTGTCAATTTGAGTAGCTGACTTTCCCCTTGCCCAGAATTTTGAAGGATTCAGTGATCGACCCAGTGCGCCAGTATGTTTCTATATTCTGTCGTGTTTTCTTTTTGGTTGACTTACTCTTATCAGCCACAGCCATCACTTCAGGGCCCCAGCATTTGTCAACGTGCTTGCATATATTACCTGTTGACCGTGCATCCTTCGTATTCAGGTATCGGCATATGTGACACCCTTTCTGAGAGCACTTGAATTCATGTGCGACTTGGCCATTCTCCTCAATAATGTGGGGAGTTGGCTCGAAAAATGAATACACCAACAACGTCCAACTTTTCATCATCTCTGCTGCATGTTGTGGTAAGTACATTTATCTTGAATTCATATGGAATGAAATCACTGACCAAGTTCCTCCTTGTGGGTCAATGGACCTTCATTGACCTCAGGCTCTGTGATGGGCTCGATCATGTCGGACATGCCATCCAACTCAGAGTGTTCTGTAGTTGTAGGATAGTCCCCTTCCTCGACGTCCATTACAGAACTGGCTCTACTGGTAACTGTTGGTCTTTGCTTGTTTGGCCATATGGTAGTCAGAATGGGATGTATTGCCATGGAAGGCAGGTGTCGTAGGTCCCGAGTTGGCATGCCATTTCTTGGGGATATGCTTATCTGCAAGTACAGCCTTGGCCTTCTCTGTCATGATAGGAATGCGTTTTGTGATTGGTGGTGCATCTGAGGCGGGCGGCATGAGAGTGGATGAATGGGATTATGTTAGTGGGAAAGAGAAGGTCACGGTGGAATCGACTCAGAGTCTCGGAGATCTATCGGGGGCCCAAAATTTTCTGTGCTGTGTAGTGCTACCCAATGTCATTCTATGTTATCCCAATGTCACCCCAACATATCCTGGTTTGGTATGTTGACCCACCACATGGGTATGGGTATGGGTGCGGGTATACAGGGGCCATACCCATACCTATTGAAACAAGCAAACAATCCCCGAAGTAAAGACTAGCGACAGTTTATGTGCTCATGTCTAGGAGTGAGCATAAGAGGGAAGTGTGGGGTATTGAAGATGAAAGACCAAGTGAACTTTGTTAGAGTTCCTTGGTGTATATTGTCGGTCTTATATACTATACAACCTACGATCATGTGACTACTGTATTGTAGGTAGAGAGATAGGAGGGTGTTCCGCCATTGGCTGGAACGTCATGGAATATGAAAGAATACCACAGCCTTGTGTACATGCGTCAAGCATGCGGCATGTGGCAGAATGGAAGAGAAGCATAAAGCGGAAATGAAATGGTAACATGAGGTGTGGCAGATCTCAGATCGTGCCGGAGATTAAAAGAAGAAGCATAAATGTGGCAGCCAATAGGATCCAGTCCTTTGGACAGCCTTGACATGAGGTGCATACCTTGTCCTAGAACAGTAATTGTTCTGGATTGAAGAGTGTGCTAGAGAAAGGAACAACATAGTTGGACTTAGAGTCCGAAAAAGAGTGGATATCTGAGGGCAGGAAAATAGCGTTTGTAACACTACCCCCTGTCTGATGATCAGACTCTGGATGATCGAAGGTTTTCATAATTGAATGTTCCAAGCAATTGAAAGGAACTTCTTTTTCATCATAGAGGGTCAAATTGGACCCTATTGAGTTAAAATAAGAATTGAATTCTGAGAAGGTGACGTGTAAACACCGGGGTGCTTGTGGTTTCCTTTTATGGAAGTCTTCGATGGTTTCTTTCGAATTTCCTAAATTGGAAACAGGTTCCCATGTGTGTTCCGTTTTGTCATAGCCTTTCCAGTGGACGAGGTACTCAAGTTTTCTACCCTTGAGTCGTGAGTCAATGATGTAGTCGACTTCGTATTCCTCTTCTCTATCTTCTGTGACTAGCACAGGACCAGGCTTGTAGGTAGGTTGGCCTGGGAGTCGTTCCCGATAAGGTTTGACTCTAGAGATGTTCACCACTGGGTGAATTCGCATAGTTTTAGGTAATCGAAGCTCAACGGCGTTCGATCCCTTCATAGAGATTACTTCATAATGTTATGATTCCATCATTCTTTATCGAACTTTTTACTGTTAACGAACCCTTTCGCTAGACTCAGTCCTCAAAGACGAGTCCCAACCTGTAATTCTTGTCACGTGACTCATTCACACGATCACGTGATGTTCCCCTTTTGGTACGCTCCTATGTCAGTATAAATTTCCTTCAGTCACGTGATCTGACACACGTGACCACTTGCGGCACTTGCCGATTGGCCGATAGCTTATCTTCTGAGCTTCTTCCGCTATTGGCTCCTCATTATCCTTTTATCTTTACTCATAGACGATGACTCACGATACGCGTCCTTCGCATGGTACGATTCCTAATCCTTTTTCTGATTGGAAGATAGCATACGTACAGCATGGTCTGTGCGCGATTCCCTTTAGTATATAAACCCCATGTACATACGAACTATTCCCTAGTTCTATCTACTTGATTCTGCTTCCAAGGGCAGGATTTAAGGATAACTCCGCGACTACTTGGATTATCACTCTACCAACATTCCTCCCCTGCATGACTTCCACCAGTCTCTTCTCGCCGCCTTCATTGCTGGTCTACCCCTAGAAGCTGGCGCGCTTTCTCTCCTTTCTTCTCTTGGTTTGCTGAGTGCTACTTCGTATCACATAAGGGCCTAGCCATCGCTCGGATAGCTTCTTTGATAGCCGTGTCAAATGGAGATTATCCGTGGCTAACCAGACTTTGTCGCCCTGAGAATAAATAGGGGCTTCTGAGCGGTGTTTATCCACTTGAGTTTTCATATGCTGCTGCAAATTTTCTATATTTGTTTTTGTTTTCTTGAGTACTTCAGAGAAGTCTGAGATGAAGTTTTCTGCAGCAGGGGTTTTCATAGTTTTGGGCATAATGCCCATTCTTGGAACATAAGAGCATGTGACTTCGAAGGGTGAATACTTCGTTGCTGTGTGCTTCTTGCTGTTGTAAGAGAATTGAGTGATCGGTAACCAGTCCAACCATTCGGTTTGTTTCTCTGCACAGTAAGTACATAAGTATTGCTGCACTTCTCTGTTCATTCGCTCTGTTTGGCCATCCGTTTGAGGGTGATGGGCCGAAGAAAGTTTAGGGGTTATTTGTAACCCTTTGCATATGTCTCGCATCAGTTGTGAAGCGAACTG
>JBBPMU010001136.1:0-10425 GCA_038090475.1 Wakefieldia striispora | reverse complement strand
TACTCTGACCTGACCTCTGACCTCTGACCTGACACTCTGACCTGACCTCTGACCTGACCTCTGACCTGTGACCTGACCTGTGACCTGTGACCTGACTCTGACCTCTGACCTGACTTTGACACTCTGACCTAACTCTGACCTGACTCTGACCTCTGACCTGACTCTGACCTGACTCTGACACTCTAACCTGACCTGACCTGACATCTCCAGTCCTAAGATGACAACACATATAGATAGATGCATCTTCGTGATGTGAGGCAGTAATGTTAACCTTTTAGAGACCATTATACTGTATATCTCACCTATCCTCTATTTATCCATTCCAGACTGCATTCAAGAATACAATGGAATGAATAGGGCATTATTTGTCTGGTCTCCACTTCCAGAAGGTTCCAATGGATGATTCAATCCGAGAAGGCTTCATGGTATTAGTGACAATGTTATAGGACAGAAATATAAATATATAGATAGCACATGTTATGATTTCAAAGGTGCATATTGCTGTAATTATATCTGGGATTTGCAGGTTGGACAAGAATAGTAATTGTAATGATCTTCTGGCATGTTCTTTGACCCACTAGCACCATTGCCCCACCACTCATCTAGAGACACTGCTTGGCCTGCAGTCATATACTCCCACTCTTTCCTAGTGGGTCCTCACACAGCACTGTGAATATTCTCATAGACCTCCCATGCACGTCCAACCAATAGTCCATTTCCTACTATCCCATGAGCCTTTCCTCAGCATATGAGTTCATGGAGAAGTTTAAGAAGATGGCCCTTGTGTGGCCATGTGCCCTCTATCTCAATCTCTCCAGTCATGCCAATCCTTGTAGACCCTTCGGGAAGGCATCATCCACTCCTGTCAAGGCATGCTATATGTTGCCATGTTTTACAGACTTGACAGAACTGCTGCTCATCATTGTCTGGATTGTATGGTTTGTCACACATGGGACATGTTGCTGAACTTTTGAAATCCTACAAGAGTAAAAATGAAACATGAAAGCATCACCATCAATCACAACCATGATGACATATTTAATTACCAGGATTTCATATGATCCAACATGGTCTTCCAGTACTTTCTTCCCCTTCCATCTATCTTTCTGATGAACAATCCAGTCCATTTCCCATCGACAGTACAAGGTGTCAGGCATGATATCATCATTGCATGACATCGTATCATTGAACCACACAACTACCTCCTCAGCTGCCATCATGAACCAGTGTCATCGTTATGAGCATTCTTTCAGTGATGCTTGGATAAGATGCACACATACAGTCTATACAAGCTGCATCAATGATATCAGTATCATTGGACATCACCAGTTCATTGAATCCCAGATGTTCATAGAAGCTAGAGGACCCCATATTGGTTGTGTCAACCCACCAGATATAGTTCATGACATACCTCTCTGATTGAAGATCCTGTTTGCAATGAAACCATTGTACCATGATCCAAACATTCTTTGCCTTTCTCTAACAACAGTGTAGGACTATCTTCAGTTCTCTGAGCAATTCATAATCTGATCCATACTTCTTTTTTATTCATCTCTACTCTGATGTCCTTGATTTTCACTTGCCACAGTTCCTTATTGTGAGCCTTGACCACAATCCTGGTCATCCAAGCAAAGATGATCATTTTTCATGATAGTCAATTCTGCAAATCATAAAAGAGAGATACTCACAGGTCATTTCGATAGAATGTGTGTGAATCTATGTATACCAACATATCAGTAGAATTCAATGAATATTGTGCTTCATGAGATAGACAAACAACCTTTTGTGTTCTCATTGATGACTATACATGAGCTATTAGCATGTGTTACGCAGGTGCGGAACAAAGACTTCACTCGAGGTCCTTTCGTACTCATAGTGTCAGCGACGACTAGGAGCAGAGTATATGCTATCGCTCGTAAGAGAGAAGCCCCAATGAGTAACAAGAGACGGAAGACTGGAAGGGCTTAGCACAGGAGATAAGTCGAGTGACCTTCATCAGGAGCGAAGACTTTGCAGGCAGAAGTGCATAGAATTAGCTGAAGAGCTATTCTAGTACATCGGCGGGTATTTATACTATGAGGTCCAAATAGAGGAAAATAAATGAGAAAGGAAATCAACAAGACGTGTCGCGTCGCATGTATCATAAAAGAGAATCAACGAACGACGTGTAAAAGGAAACGTACGCGTAAAAGGAAATGCAGAGTCCCATGTCCAAGAAAGGAATCAGAGTTCCATGTCCAAGAGGAGAAGCAGAGAGCCGCTAAGTATAAGAGGAAAGAGATAAAATGGGACTTCCCAGTAAGAACGAGTCAGAAGTCCAGGGGCATCCGTAAATGTGGGAAATGGCGGTGTTCTCGTGTGAAGTCTGAAAGTATACCTAGAAGTCATGGTACAGAGGGTTGTATTGACCACTGTCGATGATCTCCCAAGTGAGGTCTCTATACCCCATGGAAGAAAGGTCAAACCAGTAGCAATCATAAGAATGAGTAGGAAAGAAAAACGTATCCATGTCTGTATCGCCTTCACCAAAGAGTTGTCTCCAGATGATTTCAACGTCACGTTCCCACGTATCTTCGAAATCTGTAACATTAGCTCCCCTGTCAGAAGAATGATTCACCAAATCATTATCATCAGATGTACTTGTCGTCGAAGTCTGGGAGAGCATCATCATCAATAAATCATTGGGTCTGGAGAGGGTGGCATCGTCTGTCGACGGGACAGTTGCGGGAGAAATGCCCTGGGGAGGTTTGGAGGCAGTGGGTGCATCGGTAGTGTGGGCATCCGGGTTGGAGATGTCCAGTAGATCCACAACGATAGCAAGTATGGAGGTGAGAAACTCATCAGGGGATGGGAGGGGGGACTGGGACTGGGGATTGGGAGGGGGAGGAGACCAGCTCTGTGAGTTCAGTGAGGGTGGTGAGAAATTCTCTAACCTCGTGAAGGTCAAGTTCGACAACTGGAGTGGATGGCTGAATACGTGTTCCGGGTCCAGCAGGTCCCAAATGGGTTGCATCCGGTCCAGGCGTGGGTCATCAGAGAAGAGGTTGGTGGTCAGGAGAATATGGGGGAGGGGTGGCATGAAGAGGGGAAATGGAAGCCATATCCAACTCATCATGTTGGATGGGGTAGGTGGGGATGGGGGTGGGTAGTAAAGGTCGGGCAGAGGGGTAGAGGCAAGTGGTTCGTCTCAGAGGGTGGTACGTAGGGAGCTCTGCCGATGAGATATAGTCCCATCACTGGAGAGGAGAGAGACTGATGAGGGTGGTCTGAAGGAGGGGTTGGACGTTGTTGGCAGGGAGGGTAGGGATGAATACTCCGAACCCAACGTGGTCAAGGGCATTGAGTATAATCCCTCTGGTGCCCTGAATGGAATAGGAGAGGGCCGCTGCCCAAGATTCTCTGAGTTGGATCGGGGACTGCTGTTGGATCTCCAATGAGAGGATAGTGTTGCGGAATGCCTGGATGAGGAGTGGGATAACCATCGACTGTGGAGAGGATAGGGGAATGTTTGAGAGCGGGATGGAGAGCGGGGGTGAAGAGATGATCGCGGCATAGAGGACGTTTCGATGGAGATGTGGAAGTCTATCTAGAAAAATAGGAATCGGGTCGAGGGTGGATAACAAGGCGTCTAGGGGAATTTCCAGGTACGCTGTAGGGGATGCGGGAGGGGTTGCTGGCATAAGAGGGGGAGACGGGGTGATAGTCAAGTGAGAATGAGAACAGGAGTGGAATGACTCAAGAATCGTTCCAACCGTCTGCCTCAGCCGCCCAGCCAGAGTAGGTTGTGCTGGTGGAGTAGCAGAGTACGGGAGTAGTGACGTTGTGGGGGGAGACGATTCTGACAGAGATTCCGTGGGGGGTGACGTGGGCAACGAAGAAGAGGGCGTCGCGAGAGTATTGGAGTTTAAGGGCGATGGCAAAGATGGAGTAGAAGAAGAAGAGCGTGAGGGCGGAGGAGATGATAAATACGACAAGGGAGAAGGTGATTTTGATCATGTAGGAGGGAGGCAGAATGAGGGGAAAGCCTTGGGACGAGAGGCTTTATATAGGTTGAGGAGAGTCTTGGTGTGTACCAAATTGGACAGCAGTTCCCATGTATTGTCAGAAGATGGATAGCCTTTCCATTTGATAAGGAACTGTGGATTCTGTGCAGAACCCCAATGTCCCACGATAGCTTCGACTTCGTATTCTTCTTCTGATCCGAGAAGATCTGGTGGCGGGTGTGAGAACAAAGGGCCGTGTTCATCGGTTTCTCGATATGGGAAGAGGATGGATGCATGGAAGACGTCGTGTATCTTCCAAGTGGGGTGGAGTTTGAGTCGGTAGGAGACAGGAGAGATTACTTGGGTGATTTCGAAGGGGCCCTCTCGTCAAGGGGAGAGTTTTCTCGAATGGTAGCCGAGTTTTAGGTTTTTGTTATTGAGCCAGACCTTCTGGCCAACTTTCCAGGGGGTGAACTTGGTGGTGATGTGGGATTTCATATCGTCTTGTGCTTTCTGGTGGGCGGCAAGAGCTTCTGTTCTGGCTTCGTCGAGTTTGATAAGGCGTTGTTCAGCGGCCAGGACGAAGGTGGTGTGAGAGAGAGAGGGGTAAGAGCAGGGCTCATAGCCGTACATGAGGGAGAATGGCAATTGGTTGGTGACAGAGTGGACATTCGAGTTGTGAGAGAATTCGGCCATAGGAAGGAGAGAAGCCCAAGTGATACGAAGTAACACTCAGTAAACCCAAAGAAGATAGGAGAGAGAGCGCGCCGGCTTCTAGGGGTTGCCCAGCGACGAAGGCGGCGAGAAGCGAACGGTGAAAGTTGTGGAGAGGTGAAATGTTGAAGATGGTAGAATCCCAGTGAGGCGAGGAGTTATCCTTAAATCCTACCCTGGGAAGTAGAATCAAGTAGATAAGACTGGGGAAACCAGTCGACTAAGTACATGGGTTTATATAGGTCTAGGTATCGTGCACGGACCATGCTGTGCGTATTGTATCGTCCAATGAAAAAAGGGAAAAGAGAATCGTGCGATGCGAGGATCGTGTATCTTTAGTCATATCGTCTTTGTCAATGGGAAAAGGAGATAAGGAGGGTGCCAGGCCAATGGCAAAAGAAGAGCAGAAGATAAGGTATCGGCCAATTGGCAAGTGCCGGAGTGGTCACGTGTGTCAGATCACGTGACTGAAGGAAGTTTATACTGACATAGGAGCGTATCAAAAGTGGAACGTCACGTGATCGTGTGAATGAGTCACGTGACAGGAAGTACATGTTGGTGCTCGCCTTCGAGGGCTGAGCATAGCGAAGTGGTTTGTTAAGTAAAAAGTTCGATGAAGGATGATGGAATCATAACACCAAGTGGTGGGTTTCCTGTCACAGAAGATCTGCAGATAAGTTTCAAGTTCCTGGTTGACTCATTCGGTCTTGCCGTCAGTCTGAGGATGATAGGCGGTGGATAGGGCAAGGTCGTAATCCAGGAGACGAGCGAGTTCTTTTGTGAACAAAGAGGCAAATTGGGGGCCACAATCAGAGATAAGTTTGACATGGAGGCCAAAATGGGAGAAAACCTGTGCAAAGAAGAGGGAAGCAACCCCTTCGGCAGTGATGGATTTTGAGCAAGGGATGTAAATTACCCCCTTAGTAAGACCATGGTCGACCATGACCATAATAGAATCATGGCCATCTGACGGGGGAAGATTGGTGATGAGATCCACAGAGATCTGCTGGAAGGGGCAAGTCGCTTTAGACAGGATAGGGGACAACAGCAGGGTAGTGGGGTGTGTGACAACTTTGTTGGCCTGACAGGTGGTGCAGCCAGCGATGAATTTGCAAGCAAAGGTAGCCATACTGGGCCACCAGTAGTCACGTTGGAGGAGGTGCAGAAGGCAGAAATATCCAGGATGACCGGCAGCAGGGGAGTCGTGGATGGAAGTGACAAGTGTCTTCCGGGTGGTGTCTGTTGAGAGATGAGACTTCAATGAAGATCTCATATCAGACATATGACATTTCTAACTTCAGACTTCGTCTTTCATACGTCATATGATCTAGACCATTCTAGATTCACATCTAGATTGATACTGGTTCTAGAGCAGTTCTAGAACTGAGGTGAGTCACTATCATATTATTCATTTCGGATGATAGTGAGATAAGAGTCCTTTATGCCATTGGATGATAAGGATGTGTATTACTCATACGATACGATGGGACCGTATCTTTAGTCATTTCTTATGACTCATCCTTATCTCTTATTGTTCTTATCCTTCCATTCCTATTGGTAGATAAGAACCTCACACATGTATATAAGAGGGGACGCACTAGACGATTCCTCTCAACCAGTCAATTGACATCTCGTCCTCGACTACTCCATTGCCTCTACCTCAGCCAATACTCCTAGATCATTAGAACCGTGAGTCATACCTCCTCACAGTTCAAACATAACCTCTGCCTCAACTTTGCCCGGGCCTTCCACCCGCTGCATTAACAGTCGAACCTCGTATCCTCAGTACGAGAGATTAGAGAGTTGGGTAGCTCCATCTCTTTAGCGTCGGGGATGTAAAGGCGACCCTGAAAGAAAAGAGAGCCTTCGTGAAATTCCCAATCCTTGGGAGAGGTGCGGGGGAACAGAGAGCTTCTGTTTTGCATAGCAAGAAGGGCCTTTTGTACCACAGGGTCATCGGTGGTGGACTCAGCGATCTTGTTGGCAAGCTTGGTGTCGATCGCATTGATAAAGTGTTCTGGGTCAAGTAGAACGATGTCCTGATTGTCCTCGGAGGTGTCGACAAAGTCCTTTCTGGACAGAGCATCAGCTGGACCCATAAAAGAACCGGGGCGGGTGTTGTAGCGAATGTCGAAGTCCTGCAAAAAGAGCATCCAATGGGTGTGGCGGCAGGAGAGTTTGCGAGGTTCCTTGAAGTAGGCAAGGTTCTTGTGGTCTGTGATGATGGTGACTGGATGGGGAGTACTGCTAAGGTACTGGTGCCATTCCTCAAGGGCCTTGATTACAGCGAGTAGCTCACGGTTGTAGATGTTGTAGTTCCTTTCGGTGGGAGAGAACATGCACGAGAAATAGGAACAGGGGTGGAGGTCGCCATTGACATCTTTTTGCATAAGGACTGCTCTGGTGCTGGTAAGAGAGGCGTCAGTCATGACAGTGAATGGGTGTTGTGGTTCCGGCATGGAGAGGACGGGTAGGGAGAGGAACTTCTCCTTGAGGGTACTGAATGAGTGTTGCTGATCGTCGCCCCATTCCCAAGTGGCGGATTTCTTGGTGAGGGTGATCAGGGGGGGAGTGATGGCAGAGAAATTGGTGATAAATTTTTTGTAAAAGTTACAGAATCCCAGGAAGGAGCACACTCCTTTGACAGAGGTGGGGGCGACCTAGGTTTTGATTGCGGAGAGCTTGGTGGGGTCCATTTGGATTTCTCCCTCACCAATAATCATTCCTAGAAAATCAACGGATTTCTGGGAAAAAGAGCACTTCTCTAATTTGAGGTGGAGGTGGAGCTCTGCCATTCGGTCCAGAACACGACAGGTATGTTCATCATGAAGATCTTGATCGTCCTTGGTGTGGATCAAGAGGTCGTCCATATAGATGATAAGCCATCCTTCGGCCATCATGTCGCCGAAGTAGTGGTCCATAAACACCTGGAATGTCGGAGGGCCATTGCACATTCTGAAGAACATGATGAGGGGTTCATAGAGACTGAATGGAGTGATGAACGCTGCTTTCCATTGGTCACCGTCCTTGATACGAATGTTGTTGAACCCCCATCACACATCCATCTTGGTAAAGATGTTGGATCCACGGAGTTTGTCCATGAGGTTGGGAGTGGAGAGGGTAGGCATTTTTGACTGTATGTTCATTAAGGTATTGGTAATCCTGGCAGGGTCGGAGCTTTCCGTCCTTCTTTGCAATGAAAAAGAAGGGGGCAGCTTGAGGGGATTTCGATGGGCGAATGGTACCCTTGTTGAGGTGTTCATCAATAATGTCCTTGCAGGCCTTCATTTCCTCAGGATTGAGGGAGTATGGCTTGGCCTTTCGTGGGGTAAACGAGTCTTTGAGTTCGATGGCGTGGTCGAAGTCATGGGATGGAGGAATAAAGCCATCCTCTGGTTTGTCGAATACCTTCTTGTAATCCTTGAATGCATCAGGCAGCACAACTTGTGGGGCCTTTTTCTGTTATGAACCCTATACTTTATTTCTGAAAGACGTTACATTTTCTAACACTTTCAAAACTTTTACCCAGAACAACCCTTCTTGTGGCAATCCAATTGAAGAACGCCGTCTACCTGTATTTCAAAGATCACGTGACTTGATGTCACCTGATGTTTATCTTTTGGTACACTCCTGCAACAGTATAATTTCCTTCATCACGTGATCTGTTGCACGTGACTACTCGCAGCATTTGCCGATTTGCCGTCGGTTGAGACCTTCAGACTTATTCCCGGCAGCACCTCTTTGGGAATAACCCCTTTACTTCTTTTGGACATATTTGACACTCTTATCTCTTAGTCATTTCTTCTTACGAGACTACCCGATCGTGATCGTATCGGAAGGCACATGCCATAGAGAGCTGTGCAGTTTGTCATTTCCTTTTACTCATGATATGCTTCCATCGGACAGACATTACTCGATTAGGATACGCACTGCATGGTCCATGCACGAACTCTTGTACTATATAAGTAGTAGACGCATCAACTGGTAACCCCAGTCTTTGCTACTTGGAATTACATCGCCCAGGTGTTCTTCTTCTAGGCAAGACCCCTTAGTATCTTCTGAGGGATTACTGGGTAAACTCTTTTATTCATCTACACTCCTAGCCAGAGGATAAACCGGCGCTCTCTCTCTTTTCGGACGAGGATACCGCCAGGGGCGAAGACTTCGCCTTTGAGGTTCTGAGTTCAACCTTCGACTTATCGTCTCGTTTCATTTTCTGTGCGGCGATCATAGTCGATATGGTTACCTTCCGGATCACCTCCAGTAAGATATTTGCTTCTTGAAGCTTTCGTTGAAAATGCTGTTTGATGGCTTGCTGCCTAGCGTCGTAGTTGGCCCGGTGTTATGGATTTCGAAGATACCTGGGACCGCGATGTCGAGACTATCTGGAGACAACTCTCTGGTGAAGAAGACATGGACATGGAGACGTTTTTCTTTCCTACTCATTCTTATGATTGCTATTGGTTTGACGTTTCTTCCATGGCGTATAGAGACCTCACTTGGGAGATCATTGACAGCGGTCAATACAACCCTCTGTTCCATGACTTCTAGGTTTATCTTCAGACTTCACACAGGAACACCGCTGTTTCCCACGTTTACGGATGCCCCCGGACTTCTGACTCGTTTCTACCAGGAAGTCCCATTTGTCTCTTTTCCTTTTATACTTAGCGGCTCTCTGCTTCTCCTTTTGGACATGGGACTCCGATTCCTTTCTTGGACATGGGACTCCACATTTCCTTTTACATGTACGTTTCCTTTTACACATCGTTCGTTGATTCCCTTTTACAATACATGCAACACAACGTGTCTTGTTGATTTCCTTTCTCGTTTATTTTCCTCTGTTTGGACCTCGTAGTATAAATACCCACCAATGTACTAGAATAGCTCTTCAGCTAATTCTACGCACTTCTGCCTGCAAAGTCTTTGCTCCTGAAGAAGGTTGCTCGACTTACCTCCTGCGCTAAGCCCTTCCAGTCTTCCGTCTCTTGTTACTCACTGGGGCTTCTCTCTCACGAGTGATAGCCATATACTCTGCTCCTGGTCGTCGATGACACCATGAGTACGAAAGGATCTCGAGTGAAGTCTTTGTTCCACACCCACGTAACAAAAGAATTAGCTCGTCCCTTGATCACTGCTACTACGCATGGGATCCGCCCAACTTCATGCCACATATCGTTCTCCTGCTTCGGAGGACTCCTCTGACGATGAATGACCGCCCGCTGCTTCTCCCTACGCCAACCCCTACCAATCTGCACGTCCCTCTGGAACCTCCTCTCCACGTTCTCCTACTCAACCCAGATGACAAGTAGCCGGCTCCTCTCAAGTCCCATCACCTGACCTTTGACGAGGACCACTCTTGAATGTTACTCCCTCCTTCACGCCCATCCCTTCTCCCCTAGGCTCCACCCCTGCTCTCTCACCCCTCCAGTTCCAATCGACTCTCCTGTCTTCCCAGCACACCCTGACCACCCGTTCTCCTTCCCCCACCCCTAGCACTAGCAGCATGTCGAACTCCACCCAAGAAGACATCAGGGAAATTTTAAGGGAATGATAATCTATGGTAATGGTAGATAATGGATTATATGGAATTATAATCCATTATACATCAGCAAAACCAGGGATGGTTGGACAGTACTGGACAGTACTGGACAGTGTCATAGTGCTCATAGTGAGGTCCCATATAGATAGTGCTTTCACAGTTACCATAGTCTATCATAGTGTTCATAGT
>JBBPMU010001135.1:0-10439 GCA_038090475.1 Wakefieldia striispora | reverse complement strand
CCGGTTCTAGAGCAGTTCTAGAACTGAGGTGAGTCACTATCATATTATTCATTTCAGATGATAGTGAGATAAGAGTCCTTTATGCTATTGGACGATAAGGATATGTATTACACATACAATACGATGGGACCATATCTTTAGTCATTTCCTATGACTCATCCTTATCTCTTATTGTTCTTATCTCTCCTCTCTCATTGGTAGATAAGAACCTCATACATGTATATAAGAGGGGACGCACAGGACGATTCCCCTCAACCAGTCTATTAAGACTTTCACGAGTTCCTCCATTGTCTTTACCTCAGCCAAACTTCCTTGATCATTAGAACCGTGAGTGATTCCTCCTCACAGTTCAACCATAACCTCTGCCTCGACTTTGCCCAAGCCTTCCACTCGTTGCATATACAGTCGAACCTCATATCCTTGGTACGAGAGACGAGAGAGTTGGGTAGCTCCATCTCTTTATAGCACTCCCCTTTACCCTCACCCTATATCCAGATGGTCCGTGCTCACAACGGTAGAGTATAAATAGTAGGTACTTAGCTCTGTGTTTCGCTAGTCGAAATATCAAGTTCATTTTGTGCTTGATAATCAACTGATCAATCCCTCCGCCCTTCCTCACATTCGACGATGAGCCTTCGGGTTTGTTGTTTGTTTGTTCTTCGCTTTGTCTAACAAAATATTTTGACTCGCCCACTGTCGCTGTCCTCTTCGGACCCTGACCTCTTTCTATCACTTTCACTACTGCCGTGTGTCGTGCACTTTGCATGGCTGCGCCCTCTGACCTCTCAACACTCTAACACACACTTGCACTTTGTGACATTGAAACCTGCGTCCCACAAACGACTACTTTGCCTACGTCAGGGAAATTTTGAAGAGATTATAATCCTATATAATCCTCAAAGGGGGGTATATAATGGATTATAATTCCATATAATCCATTATCTACCATTATCATTGATTATCATTCCCTCAAATTTTCTCTGATGTATGCAAATGCTTAGTCCCTGCATAGTAATTATCCTCTTAAACTCTTCCATTTCGAGTGTAATAGCTCGGAATCCCCAAACCCCTAGACACTTGGAATCATTCTGATAGAGATAGGGAGCATGACCATACTAGCTAGTCCCTGGTCGCCCGACTCTTTAAAGGAGCTTGTCCGTCGCCTGTAGTGTCGTATTGACCTGCAGATAGGGCCTAAAAGGTCCCTGCTGTTACATTCACTCCCCTTATACCTTCGAACCCAGTTTTTGTCTGGCCCTCCCTTCTATTACAGATCCGTGTATGTCCAGGCTTAGCCACATAGATGTACCAGGTGCATGTGGTACTACCTGTTAACGACCCATGGGCCCACTTGCCCATCCCCTACGAGTCCTCCTTTAGATAAGGAGTGTATCCCTGGTTCCTACAGCTGAGCTCATGACTCAGCATTTTATTTCAGCACACCACTCACACCGTGCCCTGTGGCTTTTTCTGTAATCCCACTTTCTGGACATGAGTGTGGTCTTTCCCTCTGTCCACCCACTTCCCTAGATTCCTTCCCACCTCCTAGTACCCTTGACGAGTGACTGGTGTCAGTAGTCATTGAGGGAAAAGAGATGTTGGTGTCTTTTCACAATTCCACCTTCACCCTTCCTCCATATTATAAATATCCCTTCCTCCCCTTTTAACTTCCTCTGCCGATATATCAAGAAACTATGTCTTCTCCTTACTCCTGCCCCATTTTGCGCTCGCAGACACCCCATGTCACAATCCCCCTCCATCAGCCGACCCTGTCCACTCCAATATCACTCGAGATGGACACGAGTGAGCAAACACCTACCACGGCCCTGCACATACCCCAATTCATTGAAGGCTCCTTGGGCAAGAAGCCCGAGAAAGCGCCGATGGGTGACGCGGCAGCAAATATCCCTGAATTTCTAGAATCATACCTCACATGGTACACGCGGTACCGAACCGGTCACATTGACCTGCTGCCAATGCCATACCTCATTATGGGCATAGAAGAAGATGCCCTCCATGCAGCATATGACAGGAGAGAGCCGGCAGCACCCAGTGAACAAAGCATTAGAAAGTCCCTCGTGGCAAAGCCAGAGCCATTCAACGGAGACAAGGCAAAGTTTGTGCAGTGGATGCAGACAGTCCACATATACTTCCAGGGGTTCAAGAGAGAGCCCACCAGCAGAGAAAAGATAGTCATAGTCCTCTCCTATATGAGGGGAAACAATGCAGCTGGCAGGTTCATGGACCTATATGTGGAAGAAGAGGCGATCGATAGGGACTCCTTCGCCTCATTCAAAGGAAAGTTGGTAGCAGCATTCCAGCTGGCCAATCTACAAAGACAGCAAGAGGAGAAGCTCCTCGCGCTGAAACAGTCAACGGGAGAGTCCATCGAAGACTTCTTCGTTAAAATGCGCCATTTGGTCATAGAGGCCAAGTGGAACACAAAAATGCATGCTCGCCAGTTGATCTCCATCATGAGAAAGGGGATCTTCAACGAAGTGGTTGAACTGGTTGAAAGGAGCAACTACCAGCTCCTGATGATGGAAGATCCAGTATTCTCACAGTGGGAGATGGCGTTGGTCCAAGCTGACAACATATTATGGGAAATCAAGCTATGCCAGAAAGATGTGAACCAGTTCCAAGCAAAGAAACCTTGGTTCCAGCAACCCCAGGCCAACCAGACAGCCCCTCACACAGTAGCAACACCAACGGCAGCCCCTGTCGTCAACATCCCTCACCTGAACCAGACAGGTACCTTTTCTGGCCAAGGAGCACCGATGGACATTGGTAAACTAAGGAGCATGGGCAAATGCATCACATGCGCCCAACAAGGCAAAGATGCAGTGTGGCCATGCCCTGTGCACCCCCCAAGGTCGAGACTCACTTGACAAATCCATTCCTTCATGCTGAGGGGACAGAACTTCAGCTACTCCTCAATACAGGAATTTGAGGAGAATGTGAAAAGAATTGAAAAGGATTTTCCAGAAGGGAAGTAGAGTGCAGACTAATTGCTTCCCTTCTTAAGGACTTGGACCCAGTTTCATCCATACCTGTATCAGTAAATAGATTTGAGTGACTATCTATTGAAACCCCAGATGAAACCAAGCCTGAGAAAGTCTGCGAACAAGAGGGAGAAATCCCTAAAATAAAAATATTAAAAAGAGAAAAGCCACGTGAGAAAGGACCCAGAGAGCCCCAAGCATTGGCTAAGAAGGAGGACTCTCTTAGAAAAGAAGAGTCAAAGAACGACCAGCCCCCGCCTGAGAAAGGACTTTGAGAGCCCCAACGGCAGGAGAAACGAGAGTGGCTGAACATGGTGGACCTGTGGTTGGTCAAATGGATGAGGCAGCTATGTGCCTGAGATGAACAGATGGTGCTAAAGCACCTCAAATCTTTCGTCCATGAATTGTGACTACCGGAAGTCAACGAAGAGCTGGTTAAGATGATAAGGAACCACAATGATCAAATGGGGTACATCATCGTGAAGGAGCTGCAACACAAACCCAAATACGTCAAGAGAAGCGAGAGGTCGACAGCTAGACAGCTAGAAATTGACACCAAGCTTGAGACAGCAGACAGGTCACACCTGACAGCTCGTGCCCTGGTGGATTTAGGTTGCACAGGGTCGATGATCGACCAAGACTTCATTAAGAAGTATTCGATCCCGACACATCAACTTCCCAGAGAGATCCCAGTGTATAATGCTGACGGGTCAAAGAACCAAGGGGGCAGGATAACAGAATTCGCCCAAGTGAAGTTGATGATAGGTGATCACAATGAACAGATCGACCTTGCTGTGATGAGATTAGGCACAAATCCGATCTACCTCAGATATGATTAGCTCAAGAAGCATAATCCCAAGATTGATTGGGAAAAGAACCAATTAAACCTGGACTGTCACAACCACGACATCCTGGAGCTGATTGATACCAAGGATGAAGAAGAAGAGTGCACAAGGCAGTGGAACAAAGGAAACCGTATCTTCACCATAGATATGTATCAACAAATGAGGACAAGAGCTAAAACTGGATGCCAAGGCCAAGACCATGGTAGCACAGGAGTTAGACATCCAGTTCAAGCAAGAGAAATATGCTTGCTCATTCGAAGAGACGGTACCCACAGAGTTCCACGAATACAAGGACATCTTTGAACCCAAAATCGAAGATGAATTACCACCAAGGAGGCCTTGGGATCACACCATCAAACTGATCCCTGGAGAACACAAAATTGAGGGAAAAATCTACAACCTATCCCCTGCAGAACAAGAGGAACTTGACAAGTTCCTAGACGAGAATCTGAAAGCAGGCAAGATAAGGCCCTCCAAATCTCCATTTGCATCCCCATTCTTCTTCATCAAAAAGAAGGATGGAAGACTCCACCTGGTCCAGGACTACTGGAAGCTCAATGCCATCACGGTGAAGAACCGTTACCCCCTCCCCCTCATCTCAGAATTGATGGATCAGCTACAAGACGCCCATTACTTCACTAAGCTGGACATCAGATGGGGATACAATAACATCTGAATGAAGGATGGCGACAAGTGGAAGGCGGCATTTTGGACCAACAGGGGTCTATTCGAACCACTGGTTATGTTCTTCAGGCTGACAAATAGCCTGGCAACCTTCCAAATGATGATGAATTCAGTCTTTAAAGACCTAATCGACGAAGGAAATGTCCTAATCTACATGGACAATATCATCATCTTCTCCAAGACAAAGGAGGAACATGACGAACTCGTATGCCGCGTGCTTCAAAGACTCAGAGACAACAAGCTATACCTGAAGCACATGAAATGCAAGTTCACCCAAAAGGAGGTTGAATATCTGGGAGTTATAGTCTCCCATGATGCGGTAAAGATGGACCCTGCCAAGGTCGAAGGAGTTAAGACATGGCCGGTCCCCACCAACAGGACCCAAGTATGAGCCTTCTTAGGCTTCCTCAACTTCTACTGAAGATTCATAAAGGACTTCGTGGCAGTAGCCAGACCACTCAATGATCTAACTTCAGAGAAGAGGGCCTGGGAATGGACCCTGGCTTGCCAAGAGGCATTCGAGAGGCTGAAGGATACCCTTACCAAAGGGCCAGCCTTGAGAGTGCCAAACAACCAAGGTGTCTTCAAGGTGGAGACAGACACGTCTATGCACAGAATTGGAGCCGTCCTGAGCCAAAAGGATGAAGAAGGAGTCTACCACCCGGTGGCCTTCATATCCAAGTCATTAGAGCCGGCAGAAAGAAATTACCATGTAGCTGACTTGGAAGCTCTAGCGATAGTATTCGTGCTGAAGATGTGGCATCACCATCTAATTGACACAAAAGAAACTTTCGAAATCTGGATGGATCACAAGAACCTCAAGTTCTACAAGAGGCCACAAGATCTGTCGAGGAGACAAGCCCAGTGGACGCAATTGCTCCAACAATACCACTTCAAAATAGTCCATCAGAGCAGAAAGAGCAACCCGGCTGACCCCCTGTTGAGATGGCCAGATTTCAATCAAGGCAAGGATGACAACAAGGATGTCGTGATGTTCCCCCCCGAGGTTTTCGAAACCAGGGAATCTAAGATGGAGACTATGATGTCCTTAAGTCAAAAAGACGAGGTGATCAGAAGATACCATGATCACCAAACAAGTGGACACCCTGGCATCAAAAAGATGACTGAACTGTTGGAAAGAGACAGCCACACTTGGCCAGGATCCTGAGAGGATATCCAAAGATACATTAAGGGGTGCAACGTCTGTCAAAAGACGAAGCCAAGGAAAGAAAAAGGAAAGACCCCCCTTCATCCTCATGAAATCCCCCCCGAGCCATGGCACACAATCTCGATAGACCTGGTTGGACCCCTCCCCCAATCCCAAGGAAGCGACACCATCCTAGTCGTGGTAGACAAATTCACAAAGATGATCTGCCTATTCCCTACCATGACCTCCATCACTGCCCAAGGAGTTGCAAAGATCTTCGTAGATGAGATCTTCAAATTACACAGAGCCCCAACCAAGGTCATATCGGACAGAGGATCCAACTTTGTGTCCAACTTCATGAAGGCGTTTTATGAGAAAACGTCTATACAAGGAAACCCCTTGACGGCCTTCCACCCCCAGACCAACAGGCAAACAGAATGGATGAATGCAGAGGTAGAACAGTACCTCCGTATTTACATGAACCACTGACAGACAGACTGGGCTGATTGGCTAGCAATGGCCAAATTTGCCCACAATAATAGAGAGTCGGCAGCAACTAAAGAGACCCCATTCATGCTCAATTACAGGAGGAACCCCAAAGTTTGGGAGGTCCAGAGGAAGACAATGAAAAACCTCTCTACAGAGGACTTCATCAAAAGAATACAAGAAACCAGGTTGATGGCTGCTCTGGCAATGAAACATGTTACGTGGGTGCGGAACAAAGACTTCACTCAAGGTCCTTTCGTACTCATAGTGTCAGCGACAACTAGGAGCAGAGTATATGGCTGTCGCTCGTAAGAGAGAAGCCCGTTAGCGAACGAGACAGATAGCTGGAAGGGCTTAGCGCAGGAGGTAAGTCGAGCGACCTTCTTCAGGAGCGAAGACTTTGCAGGCAGAAGTGCATAGAATTAGCTGAAGAGCTATTCTACTACAACAGCGGGTATTTATACTACGAGGTACAAATAAAGGAAAATAAACGAATAAGGAAGTCCACAAGACGCGTCGCGTCACGTGTATCATAAAAGGAAATCAACGAAGGACGCGTAAAAGGAATCGTATGCGTAAAAGGAAATGCGGGGTCCCGTGTCCAAGAAAGGAAAGCAGAGAGCCGTGTCCAAAAGGAAAAGTGGAGAGCCGCTAAGTAAAAGAAGAAAAGGAATAAATGGGACTTCCCGGTAGAAGCGAGTCAGAAGTCTGGGGGCATCCGTGAACGTGGGAAACGGCAGTGTTCCCGTGCAAAGTCTGAAGGATGACTAGAAGTCATGGAACAGAGGGTCATATTGACCACTGTCGATGATCTCCCAGGTAAGGTCTCTATATGCCGTGGACGAAAGATCAAACCAAGTGCGATCATATGAATGAGTAGGAAAGAAAAACATATCCATGTCCGTCTCAAGTTCACCAGAGAGTTGTCTCCAAATGATTTCGACGTCTCGTTCCCAGGTATCTTCGAAATCCGTAACAAAACATGCCGCCGAAGACATGAAGAAATTCTATGACCAGAAGGCCAGAACTCTGGTCGAATACAAACTGGGCAACCAAGTCTTATTGGAAGCCACCAACATCTGGACTGAGAGAAAGTCCAAAAAACTGGACAACCAAAGATACGGTCCATTCAAAGTAGAAGCGAAGATAGGACAAGCAGCCTATCGATTGAAACTCCCCACTGGCTGGAAGTCAATCCATCTGGTATTCCATGAAGTGCTCCTCCACCCATACATCCTGGGAGAATTCCCCTCACAAAAGAAAGCGCCGCCACCCCCCCAGACCTCATGGAAGGAAACGAAGAAGCCAAAGTGGAGTCCATCCTCGATTTGAGAGAAAAGAGAGGAAGATTAGAATACCTCATCTCTTGGAAGGGATTCCCTCGAGAAGAAAATGAATGGATACCCCAAAGTGGGCTGAAAAACGCCCCAGAGGCCATGAAAGACTTTCACCACAAACACCCCACCACGCCACGACCTCACAAGACAATGAACCTTCGAACAACGGACTCAGATCCTCGCTGCGACTGCCCTATCTGTCGCAAAGAACCATTACTGACTCCCTCAGCAATGTTCCTAGATCCTGAATTCTTAGAGTTCAGAAAAGGGTATAATCATTTTCATTCATCATGCTTCGAGTTCCTGACTCGTGGGGACACTTCATCTTAGAAAGAGGACAATGTTAGGTTCCTAGATGGAACCCTCGTGCTCATTCATTCTCACGATCTGTTACATGGGTGCAGAACAAAGACTTCACTTGAGATCCTTTCATACTCATAGTGTCAGCGATGACTAGGAGCAGAGTATATGGCTATCGCTCGTAAGAGAGAAGCCCCAGTGAGTAACAAGAGATGGAAGACTGGAAGGGCTTAGCGTAGGAGGTAAGTCGAGCAACCTTCTTCAGGAGTGAAGACTTTGCAGGCAGAAATGCATAGAATTAGCTGAGGAGCTATCTACTACAAGTCGACCCTTTATATACTAGGGGGGTTACCATAAAGGGATGACACATAAAAGGAAATCAACAAGACGCGTCACGTCGTGTGTATCGTAAAAGGGAATCAACAAACAACGCATAAAAGGAAATGTACGCGTAAAAGGAAATGTGGAGTCCTGTGTCCAAGAAAGAAGTCGGAGTCCCGTGTCCAAAAGGAGAAGTGGGGTTCTGCTAAGTATAAAAGGAAAAGAGATAAATGGGACTTCCCGGTAGAAATGAGTCAGAAGTCCAGGGGCATCCGTGAATGTGGGAAACGGCGGTGTTCCCGTGCGAAGTCTGAAAGATATCCTAGAAGTCATGGATAATAGGGTTGTATTGACCACTATCAATGATCTCCCAAGTGAGGTCTCTATACACCGTGGAAGAAACATCAAACCAATAGCGATCATAAGAATGAGTAGGAAGGAAAAACATATCCATGTCCATATCGTCTTCACCAGAGAGTTGTCTCCAAATGATTTCAATGTCATGTTCCCAGGTATCCTCAAAATCCATAACACGATCTTTACCCTTTCCCCGATCTTTGATTGACCCTATACCATCATTCAGCCCTAATGCGTGACCCTCTACCGTACCTCTGACATCATACCCTTAGCACTCCCCTTTACCCTCACCCTATATCCAGATGGTCTGTGCTTGCAACGGTAGAGTATAAATAGTAGGTACTTAGCCCTGTGTTTCGCTAGTCGAAATATCAAGTTCATTTTGTGCTTGATAATCAACTGATCAATCCCTCCACCCTTCCTCACATTCAACAACGAGCCTTTGGGTTTGTTGTTTGTTTGTTCTTTGCTTCATCTAACAATAACTCAAGAGTGACTGGAGCAATCTCTACAAATGTTTAAGGAGTGACAACTACCACTAAAGGCTACACATTGACCTTGATACAATAGCAATTGACAATAAAATGGGTGAGATAAAAAATGCCAGGTTCAAGCTAAGGCAACACTAGCCAGCACTAATATAACTCAATTATATGCAATATTGTGACCTATTGGCTGAATCAAATTGCAAAATTCTTTTTGCAGGTGGTAGATATAAACACAGGCTATGATTCATCTACTAACACTTTACATTTTTATGAAGAAATGAATATGCTACATTCAAAAAGCTGTGAGAAAGCTGAGAAAAGCCAGAAGCTGAGCTGACTGAGGTGAGTCACTATCATATTATTTGTTATGAAACCATATCTAATCTTTGAAAGACGCTTTACTTTTCTGACACTTTTCAAACTTTTATTTAGGAATCCTCTTTTCTTGCAGCAATCCTTGAAGAAAGCCGTCTACATGTATTTCTCCAATCACATGACTTGATGTCACCTGATGTTTCTCTACTGGTACACTCCTACAACAGTATAATTTCCTTCCATCATGTTATCTGTCGCACGTGACCACTCTGCAGCACTTGCTGATTGGGCCATCGGTTGATCCTTCAGACTTCTTCCCAGTGGCTGCCTCTTTGGGAATAACCCCTTTTGGACTTATTGACATTCTCACGAGATTCAGAGATCTTCTATCTCCATGGACATGTGTTCCCCTTCATCATTTCATTTCTGTTTCTTCTCTTCTCATTGATCCCCGTCTAGCAAATGGCAGATGACCCTCAGATAGGATACCGGTCCGTTGATATGGCCGATGTGGTACGATTCCATTTCTTTGATTTCTCATTGGACACTTCCCAGACTGGACAATTACATACACAGTATCGCCAGACACTATATAAAGGCTCATGTATTCGAGACTGGTTTCCCAGTCTTAGCTACTTGGAATATCATCGCCCAGGTGTATTCTTTTAGGCTGGACCCCCTTAGGATATTCTGAGGGGCATACTGGGTAAATCCTACCAACTACTCTTTTGCCAACCCTTTTTATTTCCGTCATGAACGATACCGCCTTGAAGAGCGATGACTTCGCCTTTGAGGTTTCAGATTTAACCTTTGACATTCCATCTCATTTCATTATTCATTTCGGATGATAGTGAGATAAGAGTCCTTTATGTTATTGGATGATAAGGATATGTATTACATACATGATATGATACAACCATATCTTTAGTCATTTCTCATGACTCATCCTTATCTCTTATTGTTCTTATCCTTCCATTCTCATTGGTAGATAAGAACCTCACATATGTATATAAGAGGGGACGCCTACGATGATTCCCCTCAACCAGTCAATTGACTTTCCTCGTCCTTGGTTCATCCACTTGTCTTCACCTCAACCTTTATTCCTTGATCTAGAACAGTGAGTTATTCTCCTCACATGTTCACCATAACCTCTGCCT
>JBBPMU010001134.1:0-10451 GCA_038090475.1 Wakefieldia striispora | reverse complement strand
CTCTAATATTTCTCCAGTGTCTCCAGTACCCCCAGCTTTATCCCAGGATTCCCCAGTCTGTCACAGACCTGTGCCTCTCTGTGGTCTCTGGAGCCTTAATTACAGGACATGTCTGGTTTGCTGATGTTCTCTGGAAATAAAGCAGTGGCCTGTATTACTGGAGAATCATCGCTGTTCAAAATTTGAAATGAGACAGAATTGTCGAAGGTTGAACCTCAAACCTCAAAGGCGAAGTCCTCCCTTTAACAGGGTATCGTTGTAAAAGTCTTTCTTTTCTTTAAGGATAGAGCACCAGTTTATCCTCTGGCTAGGAGTGTAAATGATGTGAAGAATATACCCAGTAGCCCCTCAGAATATCCTAAGGGGGTCCAGCCTAGAAGAAGAATACCTGGGCGATATAATTCCAATTAGCTAAGACTGGGGTTACCAGTTGAAGTGTCTCTATCTAAATACAAGTCCAGCAGAGTGCACAGACCAACTATCGTAAAAGGGAAATACTAAATATGGCAAGTCGCCCTTCAGGTGTAAGACCTGGTAATCCACATATGGTAATGTCTGTCCGATGGAAACACATCATGAGTAAAGTGAAATGAGTAAAACGCACTGCTCTCTGTGGCTCGTGCATTCCGATACGATCATGATTGGGTAACTGTGTAAAAGGAAATGACTAAGAGATGAAATCGTCAATATGTCCAAAAGGGTTATTCCCAAAGAGATGGCCACCAGAAATAAGTCTGAAGTCTCGACCGACTGCCTATCGGCAAGTGCCACAAAGTGGTCACATGTGACAGGTCATGTGACAGAAGGAAACTATACTGTCGTAGGAGCGTACCAAAAGTTAAACATCAGGTGACGTTGAGTCACGTGATCTTCAAAGTACATGTAGATGGCTTTCTTCGAGGATTGCTGTAAGAAAGATAGAGTCCTAAGTAAAAGTTTAAAAAGTGTCAGTAAAAGGTAGCGTCTTTTCGAGGAATAAAATATGGTTTCATAACAAAATTACTGTTTTATCGCCTATAACATTGCATTTATAGCCAGTAGATGTCAACGTTGGTACAGATCGGAGGTGGTGATGGCATTCAAGGAGCTCAAGGTGGTTGGTTGATAGGGTTGTCAGGATTCCTGGCATATCTCTCTCTAGCAAAGTTTGCATGAAGAGTAGGTGCAATAGAGAGGTAACCTTCGTAACCTGGAGCTATTGGATGGAGATTGAATGCAAAGTCTCTGTGGTTATGACGGAAATGTATACCCTCCTGATAAACACGGTGGTGGTGCCACTGAGAATTGGTATGTTCACTGTAACAAACCTCCTGTTCCTGACAGGGATGATTACAAATAGGACATGGAAGTTGGAAGTCATGTGAACTTGGACACTGTGGACGTCTAGGGGAAAGTGGAGGTGGTTCACTCGAATCCGGAGGTGAAGGATGTTGTTGACCTCCAGGCTGAGCGATTGGACGATTTTGGATCAGTATTGGACAATGGTTCTCCCTTGGGGCTAGGGGAACTTCTTCTACCTGGTTGAAAGGTATTCTGGTCAAGGAAATATTCAGTAACCAGATACTCGATTCAACTCGATAGGTGAAGAATAGAGTGAAGTAACCAACGGGGTCTGTTTGTGTGAGATGGTAAAGAAGATAACCATCTGTGAACGACAAAACAAAGATATTGGCAAACATGGGAACGACCTCATGTGCCACAAGGACAGTCATGACCTGTAAGATCAATGACAGTAGGTGAGTGAACCAGTAAACCTCATAAGGTTCCAAGATCAGCATGATCAAGGGTGTGACAGAGGGAGATAATGCATGAGTAAAAGATGTCAAGGCCGGTGATCAACCAGGGCTCATAACCTAAAGAGATGGAGCTACCCAACTCTCTTAGTCTCTTGTCTGAGGGAACGAGGATCGACCGTCTATGCAGCAGGTGGAAGGCCCAGGCAATAGTCAAGGCAGAGGTTATGGACGAATGTGTGAGGAGAACAACTCATGTTCTAATGATCAAGGAATAAATGTGTTGAGGTGAAGACAAATGGATAAACCAAGGAATGGTTCGTCAATTGACTGGCTGAGGGGAATCATCGTATGCATCCCCTCTTATATACATATGTGAGGTTCTTATCTACCAATGAGAATGGAAAGATAAGAACAATAAGAGATAAGGATGAGTCATGAGAAATGACTAAGGCTTTGTCTGGAATGCGCCAGATTACCAAAACTTACTTTGGCTACTCACCACAACTTCGCTTGAGGTGCTGTGTGCGGGAAGTGCCAGACTCCGACAGTGACCATGACATGCATGACATACGCATACATACAGAATACAAAAGTATCATATAAGAGATGCATACATCGGTTGGTACACTACTACCTGTTTGCCTGGTCGTTATCGTAGTCCTTCTTCGCTTGAATTTCAGCCAGTGTATTTTGAATCCACAAATCATGTGATGGCACATCAAACTTGAGAAAAAATCTGACCCTCGTTTTATTCTGGGGGTCACTCATGTAGTTTGCAAGGTCGTTATTCTCAGACTGTTACGAACCCCATAATTTATCCTTGAAAGACGCTCTACTTTTAACTAACACTTTTAAAAACTTTTATCTAGTACCCCCTTTCTTGCGGCGATCCTCGAAGAAAGCCATCTACATGTACTTCTCTGACCACGTGACTTGATGTCACCTGACATTTCCCTTCTGGTACGCTCTTACAACAGTATAATTTCCTTCGTCACATGATCTGTTGCACGTGACCACCATGCGGCACTTGCCGATAGGCCGTTGGTCGAGACTTCAGACTTATTCCTGGCGGTCACTCTCTTTGGGAATACCCCTGTTCTTCTTTTGGACACATTGACGATTCTTATCTTTAGTCACCCCTGCTTACGATGTTACCTGATTGTGATCGTATCGGAAGGTACATGCCATAGAGAGCTGTGCGTCTTACTCATTTCCTTTTACTCATGATACGTTCCCATCAGACAGACATTACCATACGAGGATTACCAGGTCTTACACCTGAAGGGCATTTGCCATACTTAGTATTTCCCTTTTCATTTCCATGGTCTGTGCACACTTCGCCAGACATATATAAGTAGAGTACACCTGTAGACTGGTTCCCCAGTCTTAGCTATTTCGAAATCATACCCAGGTGGTTATCATTTAGGCTGGACCCCCTTAGGATATTCTGAGGGGACCACTGGGAAACTCCTACTCATTTACACTCCTAGCCAGAGGATAAACCGGCACTCTCTCTTTCTCCCCTAGGACGATACCGGTTGGACCGAAGACTTCGCCTTTGAGGTTTCAAGTTCAACCTTCGACATTTCAGTCTCGTTTCACAGACGGAGTGAGATTGAAGGTCATGAGAGCTTCTGTGGCCCGATCGATATAATCATCATCTGTGGATCTAAATGAGTTAGGTGGTGGAGCAGGTGACTGCATCTGGGGCAAGCCCAATGAGGCAAGAGTGACGGGCTGCAACATTGCAGGGCCCACGTTGTCCAAGAAAGCAGACAGCTTCTGCATTGCCTTGGCTCTGCTGGCCTGGGCTTGTGCCGAAGCAGACACTGGGCGAGAGCGTTTCACCGAACTTGTTGTCCCAGCCTGTGATCCAACCACGCTATCGGCCTTTCTCTTCCTTTCAGACACAGTCTGAGAACCGGCAACACTGTCTGCTGTTTGCCTCTGACTAATGCTGGTCATCATACCAGTTGACGCCACAGAGACAGTGGATTGTGGGGGGCGGGAAAGATACGAAGATGGTGTGGATGGTGGGATAGAATTTGGATCTGAGAAGACGACGGATGGTGCTGGTGCGGGGGGGGCCAAACCTGCATCATGAACCAACATATTGGCCAACTGGCTCACGGTGCCGCTTGTGCTGTTCATGGAAGGTCGAGATTGATTGCGTTTGGACTTGGTCGCTGCGGGACGGTGAATGTGAGCTCTCTTGGGGACAGCAGAGACGAGAGGGGATATGTCAGCCCAGTAGGGCCATGGACTGTTCTTGTACTTCGCAGCTCCTGCATGCGACTGAAAAAAAAATGAGTAAACTGGACGGTATGATCTTAGGCACTCTACTTACCTTGCAAAAGTCATTCCATGCTGATTCAGTATCCTTGTCAACCACGGCCCCCTCTTTGTCATCATAGTGAAAGCCTGATGCTCCTCTGATCTGTTTGATAAGGTTATGTTCGGCCTTCAGCTGCGAGGGAGTCAGTATTGGATCTACAATCCTGATATCAAATGTGAAAGCATACATTGCTCCATTTTCCCCAGCAGGACTGGAGCTGAAACGAGACGAAACGTCGAAGGTTGAACCTCTAAACCTCAAAGGCGAAGTCTTCCCAACAACGGAGTATCGAACAAGTTTCCTGTGACACGGAGTCAACAGGGGGATACTTGACACGAAGGCAAAGTACTTGGAGGACTCGAAGTCTCTCCGAAACGAACGGTGAGAATAAAAGAAAGCGCTGTTTATCCTCTGGCTGAGAGTGTAAATGATGTGAAAGTACCAAGTGTTCCCCTCAGAATATCCTAAGAGGGTCTTGCCTAAAAACAATCACCTTGGCATATGATTATCAAATAGCAAAGACTGGGGAACCAGTCTACATGGTACTCTACTTATATATCGTATTGTATCATGCACAGACCATGCCATGCATATCTTAAGTGTCCAATGAGAATAAGAAGAAATGGAATCGTACCATCGGCCGTATCAACGGACCAGTATCCTATCTGAGGGTCATCCGCCATTCGCTGGACGGGGATCAAAGAGAAGAGAAGAAAGGGAAACGTGTCCATGGAGATAAGAGATCTCCGAATCTCGTGAGAAGGTCTATATGTCCAAAAGAAGGGTTATTCCCAAAGAGATGGCCACTGGGAAGAAGTCTGAAAGGTCACCGATGGCCAATCAGCAAGTGCCGTAAAGTGGTCACGTGCTCCAGATCACATGACGAAGGAATTTATACTGGAGTAAGAGTGTACCAAAAGAGAAACGTCAGGTGACTTCAAGTCACATGATCTGTGAAGTACATGTAGACGGCGTTCTTCAATTGGATTGCCGCAAGAAAGGGTGTTCTAAGTAAAAGTTGTGAAGTGTCAGTAAAAGGGTAGCATCTTTCAGGAATAAAATATAGGGTTTGTAACAGGAGCGTCTTTGGTACCCGTTGAGAAGGGAACTTTCGGTTGAGTTCTAATGCGATCTTGTTGAACATTTTGTCCTTGAAACCATCTTTAGCAGATGTGTAGTGGTCGGAAAGCAGCTTGATAAATTCGTCAACTTCATCTGTGGTCCATAATGTTCAGGGCGACTTTGCAGAGTATGGCTTGTGTGATTCTTTCCCTTTGCCCTTGCCTTTGCCGCCCACATCCTCAGGCTGACTACCCCTAAGGGAACGGTGGGAACGGTGGGACCTTCCTGATGACTGCGATCTGTTGGATGGCTGTGTGTTGCTTTCGGTGGTGGACATCTGGGTCGTTGTAGTCGTTGCAGATATGTTTTCTTTTTCTCATTTTTTGCATGGTCTTGGTGACTGTTCACTGACCATCCAGTCATGTGATGAATGCATCTCAGAGGAAAAACATATTGTAGTTATGCGTACCCCCATTCCCTCAATTCCCTTGTGTAATCCTCCCACATTCGTTGTGCAATGAGATCCCGCCGTTCTGCTGCCCTCCACCATTCGATTGTACTGACAGGACCGTCTGCGAGGACACCGGCCCTGTCATCACCCTGCGCTTCGTCCAACTGCATTTCTTCCAACCGTCATGCTTGGAATTCAGGGGTAAAAAATGTATCCGGATTGAGGTGTTGGATAAAATTATGGATGGCACATAATGCCGCTGGTATACGAGCTTGAATGTCCATGGAAAATTCAGGGGGGAGACACAAGATCCGCCACTGCCGTTTAAGTACTCCAAAAATGCGCTCGATAACATTTCGAAGGTTGGCGTGTCGAAGGTTGAATAGTTCCTCCTTGTTTCGTGGGCTGGGATATTCTGGGTATGAGTGTCGCGGTTGTAGTCAACTGTTCTTACTTACCGTAGGTCAGCTTGTCTCCATTCCTTCAAATGGTATCGTACCCCTCGATACGGAACAAGGAGTGTGTCCGATAAGCCGAATCCAGCATCAGCAAGGAGGTATTTACCCTCAGGAATGGTCAAATCATCGGAGTGTGCGTCATTCCACATTTTGCGTCTGCTGTCGAGCCATCCCATCCTGTTACCGCGTATGTGAAGATGAGGTCGAAGTTGCAGACAAAGAGACAATTTTGCGAAAGGAACCCTTTCCTGTTCCGCATATTTTGGTGCTCCTCGATCAGCACAAATGCTTGGATATGGGTACCATCAACAGCACCGACGCAGTCATTGAAGTAGCGGAAACAGGGATCAGAGATTATCTTGGTCGATACGGGGGTATTCGCTGTTATGAACCCCATATTTTATCTTTGAAAGATGCTATCTTTTACTGACTATTTTCAACTTTTACTTTAGAACCTCCTTTCTTGCGGTGATCCTAGAAGAAAGCCATCTACATGTACTTCACCAATCACGTGACTCAACGTCACGTGATGTCTCACTATTGGTACGCTCCTGCAACAGTATAATTTCATTCGTCACATAATCTGTTGCACGTGACCACCTTGCAGCACTTGCCGATTGGGCTGTCAGTCGAGACTTCTGACTTATTCCCAGCAGCCATCTCTTTGGGAATAACCCTTTTTGGACATATTGACATTTCTTATCTTTAGTCATTTCCCCTTATGATGTTACCTGATTGTGATCGTATCGGAAGGCACGTGCCATAGAGAGCAGTGCGTATTACTCATATCTCTTTACTCATGATACGTTTCCATCAGACAGACTTTACCATATGTGGATTACCGGGTCTTACACCTGAAGGGCATTTGCCATATCTAGTATTTTCCTTTTACGTTAGATGGTTCATGCACTCTGCCGGACTTGTATTTAGGTAGAGACGCTTCGACTGGTAACCCCAGTCTTAGCTATTTGGAATTATATCGCCCAGGTATTCTTCTTCTAGGCTGGACCCTCTTAGGACATTCTGAGGGGCTACTGGGTAAACACTTCTACTCATTCACACTCTGTTATGATTCCATCATTCTTTATCGAACTTTTTACCCTTAACGAACCCTTTCGCTAGACTCAGTCCTTGAAGACGAGTCCCAACATGTATTTCTCATCACGTGACTCTTTCACACGATCACGTGACGTTCCTCTTTTGGTATGCTCCCATGTCAGTATAAACTTCCTTCTGTCACGTGATCTGACACACATGACCACCTGCGGCACTTGCCAATTGGCCGATAGCTTATCTTCCGCTCTTCTTTCGCTATTGGCCCCTCCTTATCCCTTATCTTTACTCATAGACGATGACTCAAGATACGCGATCTTCGCATGGTACGATACTCTACTCTTTTTCTCATTGGACGATAGCATCCGCATAGCATGGTCTGTGCACGATTCCCCACAGTATATAAACCCCATGTACATACGATTATTCCCCAGTTCTATCTACTTGATCATACTTCCAAGGGTGTGATTTAAGGATACACTCCTCGAACTACTTGGGCTATACTCATCCTTCAACATACCCCCGCTTCACGACTTCCACCTTTCTCTCCTCGCCGCATTCATCGCCGGCGCGCCCTTGGAACCCAGCGCACTCATCTTTTTATCTTCCTTTGATTATTTGAGTGACACTTTGCATCACACTCTTAGCTGGAGGATAAATGGTGCTCTCTCTTTTTCTTCTCAATACAGGACTTTGCGTCCTATGCTCCTTGACTCTGCGTCAGGACACACCCCTGTTGACTTTGAGTCACAGGTACTATGACTGATACCCCGTCAATAGGGAAGACTTTGCCTTTGAGGTTTGAGGTTCAACCTTCGACGTTTCATCTCATTTCATTCACGGTCGGTAGCTTAACGTTCAATACATAAAAGTTTCCGGATGAGAAGAAATCAAGTAGATCTTTGAAGTATCTGTGAATCATCCTTGATTATCATTATCTGATGATTTGGAAGAAATGAGTAAACGTACACTGATATCATACTTGGCGAATGTTGGAATCTCTCTGCGACATGATGAGTGCTGAGACCCGTCACACAAGTGTAAAGGAATATACCAAGTTGTTCTTCAACGGAAATACCACGACGGGAGTCCCTGAAGCCATTTTCCCTCATGACTTGGACAAGCATGTCAAAAGAGTCATGAGAGACACCAAGCAATGTCTTGATTCAATTGGGGTGGCTGGCAAGTAGCTCTAAGATCCACCCTCCACCAGTCAAAATTGAGGTATGGTATGGAATTTTCTTGTGCTTCAATAGAAAGAGGAACCTGTAATAAAAAGTGACATGCATGATCACCATCGTGAGAAGTAAAACGAGTCGTCTGCAGTGCTGAATTTCAGTGTGAATAAAGAGCTGTGCTTTGAGGTTGAACATGATGAAGCAATACTGATTCAAGGTGAGAGCACTTACGTCAGCCCATTTAACTTGATTTCTCTCTGCAGAGCAGTCCCCGTGGTGCTGAAGGCATGTGTGACGGATCTGTACAGAGTGCCGCTCGGAGTGACTCCATTCCTGTTATGGTACTCAATGACGAGGGGATGGAATATCATAAGTGCAAGCTGTTGCTGAATTGCAGGTGGGCTGAAGTCCAGGCTATGAAATGTGACACATGGTCATCATGATCAGAGTCCGGCACTTCCTGCACATGGCACCTCAAGCGAAGTTGTGGTGAGTAGCCGAAGTAAGTTTTGATAATCTGGCACATTCTGGAGTCTGGACAAAGCCTAAAGATACAGTTCTATCGTATCATATGAGTAATACATATCCTTATCATCCAATAGCATAAAGGACTCTTATCTCACTATCATCTGGAATGAATAATATGATAGTGACTCACCTCAGTTCTAGAACTGCTCTAGAACTGGTGTCAATCTAGATTTGAATCTAGAATGATCTAGATCATATGACATATGAATGATGAAGTCTAAAGTTAGAAACATCATAGATCTGGTATGAGATCTTCATTGAAGTCTCATCTCTCAACATGAACAAGTAGATAAGACTGGGGTTACCAGTCGCAAGAGGAACTACTTAAATACATTTGAGTATTGTGCACGGACCAAGTGGTGCGTATCGTATCATCCAATGATAAAAGGGAGAATAGAATCATATGATGCGAAGATCATGTATCTTGTGTCCATCAGGGAAATTTTAAGGGAATGATAATCAATGATAATGGTAGATAATGGATTATATACCCCCCTTTGAGGATTATATAGGATTATAATCTCTTCAAAATTTCCCTGATGTCATAGTGTCTGTGTCAATGAGAAAACAAAGATAAGGGAGTTGCCGGGCCAATGGCATAAGAAGAGCAGAAGATAAGTTATTGGCCAATCGGCAAATGCTGTGGGTGGTCACATATGTCAGATCACGTGACTGAATGAAGTTTATACTGACATAGGAGCATACCAAAAGTGGAACATCATGTGACCAGTCACATGATTATGAAGTACATGTTGGTGCTTGTCTTCGAGGACTGAGCATAGCGAAGTGGTTCATTAAGTAAAAAGTTTGATGAAGAATGATGGAATCATAACACAGAGGAGTCATCCTTGGAGAAGTGCAAGAGGCAGTGGCCTCAAGGTGTTGGGGTGGAGTTCTATTGGAAATAAGAGGTGACATGAGGCAGGATAAAAGGGGATATCTGAGAGGAATGGTATTGCCTTCAGAATGTTCCTAGGGTATGTGGATGGTTGGTGGATGAGTTGCAGGTTGGTCACATGATGAATCAGGTGAGGAGTCACATGATCAGGAAGTCATGTGATCCATCAGTAGACAGGGTATCATGGGTTGGTGGTCAATAGTCACATGATAGGGGTAAGGAGGAATCATGTGATAGGAGTCATGTGACTGATAGGGGCTGTTCCTTTGAAAGTTGACGAAAACAAAAGAAAAAGACAACCACATCTTTAGGTGGTCTACTGGTGTGGGAATCTAGTATAGTTTTCAAAGAAAACCATAACACCTATTGGTCAAATATTTACCCTGATCACCCCAGAAACAGCTGAGATATGTGCATTCTAAAATAGCAAGTGATATTGATATGTCAAAATCTCTATCTATGTAATCATTTACATTGTGACTGACCATGTGGGAATCAAGCTTAGACATATGTAGTAGAATCTATTGAGGTACTGATTACTGGCTATCTATTGACCAAATAATCTCAAGGATCAGTCCAGAAATGGCAGAAGTATAAGCAACTCCGAGTTGGATGTCAGTATCAAAGGGCATTAGAGCAAAAAGAGTTGTACAAAGTCCAATAAAATATCTAAAATTCTGCAAATATTTAGAGATATAGGGTAGATCAGGGGTAGGTGGGGGCCACTACCATTGCCAGTTACAAACTGATCA
>JBBPMU010001133.1:0-10457 GCA_038090475.1 Wakefieldia striispora | reverse complement strand
GGTTGCGACGATTTCTCCTGTCCTTCCTGCATAAAGGGAAATGGGAACGTGTATTGCCCTGTCTGCAGGAGAGGATACAAAAACGGGAGCTATAGTTACAGGAGTCCTAGTCCTTGAGGTAGCAGACATCGCTCTACTCCTCAGTGTTGAAAATCCGCCTCATCTTCTTCGGCATCGTGGCCTGGTTCAGCCAGAATAGCCTGTTGATCGTGGTCGTTGTTAGAAAAGAGTTCCAACATAGAAATCACTTGGTTGGGCTTCCAGCCCTTGCCTTTTGCGTAGGCAGCGATGGGGTCGATAGGAGAGTCTTCTTCGGCTGTCCTAATCTTCTGTGGGGTAGAAGCGCGATTCTTCCCCTTGCGGTGTTTGCTGGCGAAGCAGCCGACTCGATGGCAAATAAAGCACTTCCCTTTCCTGATATGGTCCGATCTCTCCTCAGGCGTGAGGGAGACATAGTCGACGTCCATAGCCATAGGATCGCGGTAGCGGGAGGCAGATGGGGTCGATCCGATGTAGGAAGTTCCTCCTTTCCGGAGCTGGTCGTTGCGAACAATCGCATGGTAAAAATGAGAGGCCTTGTCAAGCCAGTCATTCGCGGTCGCGGGTTCCTTCTCTAAGGCTGTCATCATAGTGGCGATCTGTTTCGAGACCGCACAACGAAGAAGATCCTTTAAGACGTTCTGGTCAGAAATGTCGCTCCTGGAGGCTTCGAGCTGGAAGGCACTGCGGAAAGCATCGAAGTCGCCGTTGAAAGGTTTCCCTTCCATACGGATGTTGTGGAGGGTCATACACGTGGTGTCTTTGAGGCTGGGGGGTATAAAGACAGTGCGGAAGTCCTTCTCCATTTCAGTAAGGGTATCGGTCCAGGAGGCGACGGGGCCAGTCATAATCTTCATGAGCCAGGCTTCGGAGAAGGTTGCCCCTCTCCCCTGGTTCATTCGATTCAGGAGGGTAATTACGATCTTCTTGTCGTCATACTTGGCAGTATTGATGGCAAAATAGGCTTTCATAGCCAACAGCCAGCGGGAGGCGTCTTCACTCTTGCCGGAGAAGGGGTCCGGGCAAGCCGCCTTAAGTTCGTCTTGGGCAGGGTTCGACATGCTGCTAGAACTAGAGGTAGGGGAGGGCGAACGGGTGGTGGGAGTGTGCTGGGAGGATGGGAGAGTAGATTGGAACTGGAGAGGGGATAGGACGGGAGTGGATCCGAGAGGTGAAGGGGTTGGAGTAAAGGAAGGAGTAACGTTCAAGAGGGGTCCTCGTCGAGGGTCAGGTGAAGGTAGAGAGGAGCCGGCTACTCGTCGTCTGGGTTGAGTAGGAGAACGCGGAGAAGAAGTTCCAGAAGGTCATGCAGATTGGTAAGGGTTCGCGTAGGGAGAAGCAGCAGGTCATTCGTCGTCAGAGGAGTCCTCCGAAGCAGGAGAACGATACGTGGTGTGAAGTTGGGCGGATCCCATGCGTAGTAGCAGGGATCAAGGGACGAGCTAATTCTTTTGTTACGCAGGTGCGGAACAAAGACTTCACTCGAGATCCTTTCGTACTCGTAGTGTCAGCGACGACTAGGAGCAGAGTATATGGCTATCGCTCGTGAGAGAGAAGCCCGTTAGCGAAGAGAGACTAAGACTGGAAGGGCTTAGCGCAGGAGGTTTAGTCGAGCGACCTTCTTCAGGAGCGAAGACTTTGGCAGGCAGAACTGCGTAGAATTAGCTAAAGAGCTATTCTACTACACGCGCGGGTATTTATACTAAGAGGTACAAATAGAAACAAATAGACGAGAAAGGGAATCAACAAGACGCGTCGCGTCGCGTGTATCGTAAAAGGAAATCAACGAAGGACACGTAATAGGAAACGTATGCATAAAAGGAAATGTGGAGTCCTGTGTCCAAGAAAGGTAAGCGGAGAGCCGCTAGATATAAGTAGAATATGAAATAAAGGGACTTCCCGATAGAAACGAGTCAGAAGTTCGGGGGCATCCGTAAACGTGGGAAACGGCGGCGTTCCCGTGCGAAGTCTGAAGCATAGCCTAGAAGTCGTGGAACAGTGGGTCGTATTGACCGCTGTCAACGATCTCCCAGAGAAGGTCTCTATACGCCATGGAAGAGAGGTCAAACCAATTACGATCATAGTAATGAGTAGGAAAGAAAAACGTATCCATGTCCATCGGTTCATCACCAAGGAGCTGTCTCCAAATGATTTCGACGTCCCGTTCCCAAGTATCTTCAAAATCCGTAACATTGAGTCCAGGCGTGGGTCATCGGGGAAGAGGTTGGCCGACGGTAGAATATGGGGGAGGGGTGGCATTAAGAGAGGGTAGGGAAGCCGATTCCAACTCATCAGATTGAATTGGATAGGTGGGGATGGGTGCGGGTAGAGGAGGTCAGGCAGAGGGGTAAAGGCAGGTGGTTCGTCCCAGAGGGTGGAGCACACTGAGCTCGTCAGATGAGAGATAGTCCCATCGTTGGAGAGGAGAGAGACTGATGAGAGTGGTTCGGAGGATGGGTTGGACGTTATTGGTGGGGAGGGTAGGGATGAAAAGTCCGAAACCGACGTGGTCCAACACATCGAGTATGATTCCTCCAGTACCCTGGATAGAATAGGAGAGGGCCGCCACCTATGATTCTCCGAGTTGGATCAGAGATCGTTGCTGGATCTCTGACGATAGGAGGGTATTTTGGAATGCCTGGATAAGGATGGGGATGGTCGCCGCTGATTGAGAGGATAAGGGAAGGTTTGCGAGTGGGATGGAGAGTGGTGGTGAAGAGATGATCAAGGCATAGAGGACGTTTCGATAGAAACGTGGAATTCTGTCTAGAAAGATAGGAACTGGGTCGAGGGTGGAGAGTAGGGCATCAAGGGGAATTTCCAAGTATGCCATGGGTGAAGCGGGTGGGGTAACTGGCATAGGAATAGAGGAGTGAGAAGAGGAACGAGAACGGAAAGACTCAAGAATCGTTCCAACCGTCTGCCTCAGCCGTCCAGCCAGAGTAGGTAGTGCCGGTGGAGTAACAGAGGACAGGGGTGGTGACGTCATGGGGGGAGACAATTCCGACAGAGATTCCGTTGGGGGTGACATGGGTGACGAAGAAGAGGGCATCATGGGAGTATTGGAGTTTGAGGGCGATGGTGAAGATGCAATAGAAAAAGAAAACAGTGAGGGCAGAGAAAATGAGGAATACAACGAGGGGGAAGGTAACATCGATCATGTAGGAGGGGAGCGGAATGAGGGAAAAGCCTTGGGGCGGGAGGCTTTATATAGGTTGAGGAGGGTCTTGGCATTTACCAAATTGGACGGCGGTTCCCACGTATTGTTGGAAGAAGGATAGCCTTTCCATTTGATAAGGAACTGCGGATTCCGTGCAGAACCCTGATGTCCCACAATAGCTTCGACTTCATATTCCTCTTCAGATCTGAGAAGGTCCAGTGGCGGGCGTGAGAAGGAGGGGCCGTGTTCGTCGGTTTCCTGATAAGAGGAAAGGATAGAGGTGTGGAAGACGTCGTGTATCTTCCAGGTGGGAGGAAGTTTGAGTCGGTAGGAAACAGGAGAGAGTACTTGGGTGATTTCGAAGGGTCCCTCTCATTGAGGGGAGAGTTTTCGGGAGTGGTAACCGAGTTTTAGGTTCTTGTTGTCAAGCCAGACTTTCTGACCAACCTTCCAAGGGGTAAAGTTGGTGGTAATGCGGGATTTCATATCGTCTTGTGCCTTCTGATGGGCAGCAAGGGCTTCCGTTCGGGCTTCATCGAGTTTGGTAAGGCATTGTTCAGCAGCCAGAATGAAGGTGGTCCGTGAGAGCGAGGGATATGCACGGGGTTCATAACCGTACATGAGGGAAAACGGGGATTGGTTGGTGACAGAATGGATGTTGGAGTTGTGGGAGAATTCAGCCATAGGGAGGAGGGAAGCCCATGTGGATGGTTTCCCTTCGCAAAAGATCCGAAGATAGGTTTCTAGCTCTTGATTTACTTGTTCGGTTTCGCCGTCAGTCTGAGGATGATAGGCGGTAGAAAGAGCGAGGTTGTAATTCAGGAGTTGAGCAAGTTCTCTAGCAAAGGTAGAGGCGAATTGGGGGCCTCAATTGGAGATGAGTTTGTCATGTAGTCCGAATCGAGGGAAAACTTGGGAGAAAAATAGGGTAGTGACCCCTTCAGCGGAGATAGTTTTGGAACAGGGGATGTAAATTACCCCCTTTGTAAGACCATGGTTGACCATGACCATAATAGAATCATGGCCGTCTGATGGGGGAAGATCGGTGATGAGATCGACAGAAATTTGTTGAAAGGGGCGTGTCGCTTTAGAAGGAATAGGGGAGAGCGGAGGTGTGGTGGGATGAGTGATGACCTTGTTGGCTTGGCAAGTGGCACAGCCAGTGATGAATTTTCGTGCGAAAGTGGCCATACCAGGCCACCAGTAATCGCGGCGAAGTAGGTGGAGGAGGCGGAAATATCCAGGGTGGCCGGCAGCAGGGGAGTCATGGATAGAGGTGACGAGCTCCTTCCGAGCGGAATCAGGGATATAAAGGCATCCTTGGAAAAAGAGGGAGCCTTCATGGAATTCCCAGTCTTTTGGGGAGGCACAAGGGAAGAGGGAGCTACTGTTCTGTAGGGCGAGCAGTGCCTTTTGAATGATAGGATCAGCAGTAGATGATTCAGCAATTTTGTTAGCGAGATCTGCGTCGATAGCATTGATGAAATGCTCAGGATCAAGAAGAGTAATGTCTTGATTATCTTCCAAAGTGTCGACGAAGTCTTTGCGAGAAAGGGCGTCAGCAGGTCCCATATAGGAGCCAGGGCAGGTATCGTAGAGGATGTCAAAATCCTGTAGAAAGAGCATCCATCGGGCATGGTGGCGGGTGAGTTTGTGAGGTTGTTTGAAATAGGCCAAGTTCTTGTGGTCGGTAATAATAGTGACTGGGTGCGGAGTACCACTGAGGTATTGTTGCCATTCTTCGAGGGCTTTGATGACAGCAAGTAACTTGCAATCGTAGATGTCATAGTTGCACTCGGTCGGGGAGAAAGTGCAAGAGAAGTACGAGCAGGGATGAAGATCCCCATTGACGTCCTTCTGCATAAGGATGGCTCCCGCACCAGTGAGAGAAGCATCAGTCATGACGGTAAAGGGGTGTTGCGGGTCTGGCATGGAGAGAACTGGTAAGGAAAGGAACTTCTCTTTGAGACAATTAAAAGAGCGTTGCTGATCGAATTTCCATTCCCAGGTAGAAGATTTCTTGGTGAGCACAATGAGGGGGGCGGCAATAGCGGAAAAGTTTGCAATGAATTTCCGGTAGAAGTTGCAAAAACCGAGGAAAGATCAGACACCTTTGATGGAGGTGGGGGGAACCCAAGATTTAATGGCGGATAACTTGGTTGGGTCCATGCGAATTTCACCCTCAGCAATAATCATTCCTAGAAAATCGACTGATTTCTGGGAAAAGGAACATTTCTCGAGTTTGAGATGAAGACGGAGTTCGGCCATGCATTCCAGGACACGGCGGGTCTGCTCGTCATGAAGGTTTTGGTCGTCCTTGGTGTGGATCAAGAGGTCGTCCATGTAGATAATAAGCCATCCTTTGGTCATCATGTTGCCGAAGTAGTGGTCCATAAACGCCTGGAAAGTGGGGGGACCGTTGCACATTCCAAAGAACATGATGAGTGGTTCATAAAGGCTGAACGGGGTGATGAACACAGCCTTCCATTGGTCGCTGTCCTTGATGCAGATATTGTTGAATCCCCAACGAACATCCATCTTAGTAAAGATGTTGGATCCTCGTAGTTTGTCCATGAGGTCTGGGATAAGCGGAAGGGGATAAGCATTCTTGACGGTATGTTCGTTGAGGTAGCAATAGTCCTGGCAGGGTCGGAGCTTTCTGTCCTTCTTGGCAATGAAAAAGAAAGGGGCAGCCTGAGGGGATTTAGATGGGCAAATGGTCCCTTTATTCAGGTGTTCTTCAATGAATTCCTTGCAAGCGGTAGTTTCGGCGGGGTTGAGGGAGTAAGGTTTCGCCTTTCGGGGAATGAACAAGTCCTTGAGTTCGATGGCATGGTCAAAGTCTCAAGACGGAGGAATGAAGCTGTCTTCAGGTTCATTGAATACCTTCTTGAATTCTTTAAACGCATTGGGCAACGCTACCTGCGGGGCCTTCTTTTGTGCGGCGATGGTGGTCGATAGAGTTATCTTCTGAATCACCTCTGGTAGGATCTGTGCTTGTTTTAATTTGCGGAGGACACGTTGTTTCACAGCTCGCTGCCATGTTTCGAAGTTGGTCTTGGATACTTGATCTGGGTTTTTGTCAATAAAGTGAATAAGGTAGGCTTGCGCTTCCCTTAGAGGGTTGTCATGTTGGCAAACTTTGGTTCCATGGTCGAATTCGATGGTCCGGGTAGTCCAGTTGATACACGGGTTTACCTTTGTTAGCCACGGCATTCCCAGAATGTCATTTTGGGATCCACAGTTGATCACCATAAGTTTCTGTTGGTGTTCTGTGTCAGCGTAGCGCAGGGTAATGAATACCTTGTGGCGGATTTCTCCAGATTTGTTCTTGGTTCCATCTACGTTCTTGGCTCCGATTGGTTCAGCGAGTTGAATGAGGGGAATTTGGTTTCGTACGGTGAAGTCTCAGTCAATAAATGATCCGGTGGCTCCAGAGTCGATGAGGGCGGTGGTGGCGATGATTTCTCCTGTCCTTCCTGCATAAAGGGATATGGGAACGTGTATTGCCCTATCTGCAGGAGAGGATACAAAAACGGGAGCTATAGTTACAGGAGTCCTTGTCCTTGAGGTAGCAGACATCGCTCTACTCCTCAATGTTGAAAATCCACGTCTTCTTCGGCATCTTGTTCTGGTTCAGCCAGCACAGCCTGTTGAGTGTCATCGGAAAACAGTTCCAAAAGAGAAATTACTTGGTTGGGCTTCAGCCCTTTATGCAGTTCTTCCCGTTGCGATGTTTGCCGGCAAAGCAGCCGACTCGGTGGCAAATGAAGCACATCTTCTTCTTGATGTGGTCGATCCTTTCTGCGGGAGTAAGGGAGACGTAATCCACATCCATGGCCATAGGGTCACAGTAGTGGGATGAGGATGGAGTCAATCCGATATAAGAGGTCCCTCCTTTCCAGAGTAAGTCATTGCGGATGATCACATGGTAGAAATGAGAGGCCTTGTCAAGCCAGTCATTCGCGGTTGCGGGTTCCTTCTCTAAGGCTGTCATCATAGTGGCAATCTGACGTGAGACTGCACAATGAAGAAGATCCTTGAGTACTGCTTGATCAGAGATGTCGCTCCTGGAGGCTTCAAGCTGGAAGGCACTGCGAAAAGCATCGAAGTCGCCATTGAAAGGTTTCCCTTCCATTCAGATGTTGTGGAGGGTCATATGCGCAGTGTCTTTGAGGCCAGGGGGTATAAAGATGGTGCAGAAGTCCTTCTCCATCTCGGTAAGGGTATCGGCCCAGGAGGCAACGTGGGTAGTCATAATCTTCGTGAGCCAGGCTTCGGAGAAGGTTGCCCCTCTTCCCTGGTTCATTCAATTCAGGAGGGTGATCACAATCTTCTTGTCGTTATACTTGGAGTCGTTAATGGCGAAGTAAGCTTTCATCACCAACAGCCAGCGGGAGGCGTCTTCACTCTTGCTGGAGAAGGGTTCCGGGCAAGCCGCCTTGAGTTCATCTTGGGTAGGGTTGGACATGCTGCTAGAGCTGGGGGCAGGGGAAGGAGAACAGGTAGTCGGGGTGTGTTGGGAAGATGGGAGAGTCGATTGGAACTGGAGAGGGGAAAGGGCAGGGGTGGATCCTAGAGGAGATGGAATGGGGGTGTACATCAGCAAAACAGCCCTTTTCCCACAATATTTCTGTTACGAACCCTATATTTTATTCCTGAAAGACGCTTTACTTTTACTGACACTTTACACCTTTTATTTAGAAAACCCTTTTCTTGCGGCGATCCGATTGAAGAAAGCCATTTACATGTACTTCGAAGATCACGTGACTTGATGTCACCTGATGTCTATCTTTTGGTACACTCCTACTCCAGTATAATTTCCTTAGTCACGTGATCTGGAGCACGGGACCACTTTGCGGCATTTGCCGATTGGCCATCGGTGACCTTTCAGACTTCCTCCCGGTGGCCGTCTCTTTGGGAATAACCTTTTTGGACTTTCACAGACTTTCACACGAGATTCCGGAGATGCTCTATCTCCATGGACCACGTTTCTCCTTTGTCATCTCCTCTTACGAAGTTACCTGATCGTGATCGTATCGGAAGGCACGAGCCATGGAGAGCAGTGCGTTTTACTCATTTCACCTTACTCATGATACGTTTCCATCAGACAGACTTTACCATATGCAGATTACCAGGTCTTACACCTGAAGGGCACTTGCCATACTTAGTATTTCCTCTTTCGTTTCAGTTGGTCTGTGCGCACTCGCCAGACACATATATAGTAGAGTATCCATGTAGACTGGTTCCCCAGTCTTTGCTACTTGATAATCTTACGCCAAGGAGATTGTTTTTAGGCAAGACCCCCTTAGGATATTCTGAGGGGCATACTTGGTTTCCCTTTATTCATTCACACTCCTAGCCAGAGGATAAACCGGCACTCTCTCTTTTCATATCGATCGATACCCCCGAGTTGAGGGAAGACTTCGCCTTTGAGGATTGAAGTTCAACCTTCGACTTTTCGTCTCGTTTCAATTTCTTTGCACACCATATGAGTCAGTTGAGTAAAGTGGTCAGGGCCAATGTACCAAAGACATATGTTTGATGATAAAAATATATGGTAAAATTTTTGAGACCACTTTATAGGTAGGATTTTTTTGACATTTTCTGGACAGCTCTAGCCAGTTAGGTACCTTGCTGTGAGAGTCTGTCACAGTCTGGGTAGTACTGTCCAGACAAAGGGTTGTTTTGCTGATGTAACCAGGAGTAACGTTCAGAAGTGGTCCTCGTCGAGTATCAGGGGAAGGGACTTGAGAGGATCCGGCTACTCGTCGTCTAGGTTGAGTGGGAGAGCATGGAGAAGAAGTTCCAGAGGGACGGGCGGTTTGGTAGGGGTTCGCGTAGGGGGGAGCAGCAGGTCGTTCGTCGTCAGAGGAGTCCTCCGAAGCAGGAGGGTGATACGTGGCATGAAGTTGGGTGGATCCCGTGTGTAGTAGCAGGGATCAAGGGACGAGCTAATTCTTTTGTTATGCAGGTGCGGAACAAAGACTTCACTCAAGATCCTTTTGTACTCGTAGTGTCGGCAACGACTAGGAGCAGAGTATATGGCTATCGCTCACGAGAGAGAAGCCCGTCAATAAGAGAGACAGAAGACTGGAAGGGCTTAGTGCAGGATGATAAGTCGAGCGACCTTCTTCAGGAGCGAAGACTTTGCAGGCAGAAGTGCGTAGAATTAGCTGAAGAGCTATTCTACTACAGTGGCGGGTATTTATACTACAAGGTACAAACAAGGGATAATAAACATATAAGGGAATCAACAAGACGTGTCGTGTCATGTGTATCGTAAAAGGGAATCAACAAAGGACATGTAAAAGGAAACATACGCATAATAGGAAATGCGGAGTCCCATGTCCAAGAAAGGTATTGGAGGTCCGTGTCCAAAAGAGGAAGCAGAGAGCCACTAAGTATAAGAGGAAAAGAGATAAATGGGACTTCCCGGTAGAAGCGAGTCAGAAGTCCGGGGGCATCTGTAAACGTGGGAAACGGCAGTGTTCCCATGTGAAGTCTGAAGATAACCTAGAAGTCATGATACAGAGGGTCGTATTGACCACTGTCAATGATCTCCCAAGTGAGGTCTCTATATGCCGTGGAAGAAATGTCAAACCAATAGCGATCATATGAATGAGTAGGAAAGAAAAACATATCCATGTCTGTCTCTTCTTCACCAGAGAGTTGTCTCCAGATGATTTCAACGTCTCGTTCCCAGGTATCTTCAAAATCCATAACAGAAATCAACAAATGACACGTAAAAGGAAATGTACATGTAAAAGGAAATGCGGAGTCCCATGTCCAAAAGGAGAAGCAGAGTTCTGCTAAATATACATAAAAGGAAAAGAGATAAATGGGACTTCCTGGTAGAAGCGATGCAGAAGTCTGGGGGCATCTGTAAACATGGGAAATGGCAGTGTTCCCGTGCAAAGTCTGAAGGATATCTTAGAAGTCATGGATAATAGGGTTGTATTGACCACTATCAATGATCTCCCAAGTGAGATCTCTATACACCATGGAAGAAACGTCAAACCAATAGCGATCATAAGAATGAGTAGGAAGGAAAAACGTATCCATGTCCATATCGTCTTCACCAGAGAGTTGTCTCCAAATGATTTCAACGTCACATTCTCAGGTATCCTTGAAATCCATAACAAGTTGTTTAGCTTTTGACAGAAAACCATAACAGTCTTACTCCTTGTCTTTAGATTTGACCTAGCATCAGTCAATTCTTCTACCTCTGATCTCTACTCCTCCAAAATCCAGAGAC
>JBBPMU010001132.1:0-10478 GCA_038090475.1 Wakefieldia striispora | reverse complement strand
CATCATCAATGCTTTCAATTACACTGGTGACGGTATACTTTATTGGTATCTCGGTACTTCATGTGGCATCGTCCACCATAATGGAGTTCCAGCCGTTCAATGCAACTATGACGAGGATGGTCCTGGCGGTGGCAACCTGGCCTGATCCAATCAGCGAATTCACTTCGTCAGAGTGGGAATATACGGTGCTTTCACTTTCCCCATACACGCAAACCTTGTATGGTAATATAACCCAGGGATTGGCCAACAACATGCTATATGACGTGCCAGTTCCCTCTTATGCCAATGCCACTGTCAATGCCACTACCTTGAACGCACATTGTGGCTTACTCACAAATCTTTCAATTGACAATGACACGGGGAGCATCAGTGTGTCGATGACAGGCTTAGACCCCCTGACCTTCTTTTACAACAATCCACCACGTAAGATACTTCATTGTGACAATGGATGCCATCAGAGACTAATGCCTGATGACAGTGCCAAATGAAATATGGGTTGCTATCCCAAACGGTGTCAGTTTCTTGTTCGTTCGATCGCAATGGTCTGACCGATCTCCAGGCAGCGCAGCCTTTTATCACATATCTGGTCTCGGCAGCAATCAAGGCTGATGAGTCGGTGAGCGGCACCAGCTATGTTTACATCAACGGAACATTTTCTCCACCTGGTAAGTGTCAGTGACAACGAAGGCTAGCTGACTGACTATATACCATATCTTGCAGGCGGCATAGCTCAAAATTTTACGACACAAACATATCTTGTTGCGTGCACCTTCGATACAACGACTACCACAGCAGCCCTAGGTGTCTCAGGTGTTTGGCTTGACTCAGACGAGCAGCCAGCGAGTGCCACCTGGCCCACATTTTTGCCTGGTGGTAACGCGAATCTCAGCCATGTGGTATGTTGTCAACTTTACAATTACCAATATATGAGTTGAATGATGTGCACAGTTTCTTTCCGCGATGGTGGATAGCACTGACAGCCTTCCAAAATCCCCCCATTGTCAGCCTGTCATGTCCGACCCATACTGGCAAAATATGTCCACCTTCGATGCGTGTGTATCACTCTCTGACGAAGCCTTATAGTCTGATTAACAACTGCTGTAGATATATGACATCTGCTTTAGGATTCTATGTATCTCCGTGTGATAGTACATCCGTTGAACAGTATACTGGCACCCCATACCTGTTGACTCGGAACAAGATGGAATCCGTCATTTCCCAGATTGCTGCCCAATTTGTGTGGATAGGTACAGTAGCTCTCGAACCTCGTCAGTGGATGTTCCCTCATCAAACCGACGTAGCTGGACAATTGAACGAGGTTGGAGGAGGCTTTGACAGACAAATAGAATACGCTCAAGTCACGGAGTACGTTCTCCGATGGAGATTGAATGTATGCAAAAGTTTAGTGACGTGTTTCTGTGCTGATTGCCCTCCTTTACAGATCAATCTGCTGCCAGTAGGTCCATGGAATTTCCTGTAAGAAGTTGTTTTCATTCTTAACAGGTGATATCTTCCCTGTGCGCATCGATGGTTCTTTGTATTCTCGTGGGCTGCATGCTTTCAGGCCGGAATGACCAGCACCTAATCATGCATATCACTGGCCCCCTGGAAGTCATGTGGCTCGGTTCACGCTCGGAAGCCCTCCGCGATTACCTGGGTGGCATCTGTAACCCATCGGTGGACGGTCTACGGAACTCGTCCATATTCAAAACGGCCTCGTGGACACAGTCCTTGTATGACCATGCGGGCCAGAAAGACACCCGCTGCAACATTTATGTGGCCGCTTCATCCTACGATCTGGCAAGTTATGCAACTCCAGAGATTTTCAATGGTAGTGTGCAGCCCAGTAAAAACCTAAACCCCGTCTAATTAATTGTTCCACCAGAATACACTGAGAATCTCCAGCTCAATCCGTGCACCGATCAACCTTGTACAGGTTCCCGTGGTCGTCGATGGTGCCATGGACTTCATATCGCACTCGTAGTCATGCCATGCATGTTGTCCTTCTTTCCCTCCTGGTTCACCATCCAGAGCACTCCCTCATCATTCCATTTGAAACCACCACACTGATAACCGGTCTGAGCGCCCTCCTGCAAGCAATTTACACGGTATGTCGATCTTACCCTACAGGGTGTAGTTTTTGGGCTCACTCCCAAATAAGCTCTACTCTGCAGTCTTGGTCTTCGTCTTACAATACCTTGCATTTTCTAAATTGGTCAGCGAGCGACAAAAGCTGACCACTGTACATGATGTATATGGCGCGTGGACCGGCATCGGTGCGGCAACCCTCATTCTCTGCCAGTGGAAACAACGCAAGCTAGCTTCGTCGCCTTGGGAGGTATTGACTGTTGTCATATATCTCTCTTCGATGCTGGTGCTCCACATTTCCTCATCGTCCATCATGCAATGGCAAGCATTTGACAATAGCCTGCCCGTTGGTGTCCTTCAGTCGAATTTGGCCTTACCTGACAGCGCTGTGAATATCAGTCAGCTAGAATGGCCAACGATCTCTCTCATTGGCTGTTTGACCAGACAAGATTCCAATTTGTCTATGTATGGGTTATCCAGCAGTACTATATACAACATCCCGCAGGTTCCGGAAAATGTTACGGTTTCAGAGGCAACTGTCAATACGACAACCCTCAACGTACAATGTGGCCTAGTGCCCAACGTCATGCTTCCTTCCGATCAATTTGTATATCCTGATCCTGGAATCCCCGCACAATTTCAGATGGGACAATATGAGATTGGGTTCTCATTAAATGGGTCCGGCAACAGTAGCCTTCTGGCACCCCCAATATGTGAGTTGCAATATGCCACCTTGCATAGCCCTTATTGACGTCCTCGCAGGGAAGGATTTCCTTCTTAGGATTGATGGTCAGGTAGGCATCCGTTCCGACTTGAACAGGTGTACTGCTCTGATACTTGCGTAGTGTGTAGATTGTCCTCAGACGCTATTCTACATGATCACAACCGCCATTGATGTGGATGAGTCTGTCCGCGATCCTGTATCTCTCAACCTGAATTGGACATATGTATCATCGTTAGGTGCAGACACTCCATCCTCAGTGACTACAGGTGTATATGCTGAATTCAAACCGAAGGAGCAGATCCCCAAAACTCTACCACAGTGACATATATGGTGGCATGCTCAGTCGATACACGTACTGTCCCTGGCACGCTGGATATACAAAAGCAAAAACTTGAAGTTCCGACACTGAATCAAACCGTCGGTGATCCATCCACAAGCACGTCTTGGTCGGTGTGGTCACCGGCCGCAGCAACGAATCTCAATGTTGGAGTAGGTTTCCATTCTGTCCTGCACTTTGGGACAAGGTTATCTAAGGATATCATCATATCATTTTCCACACAGATGGTGACTGCTTTCTCGCAGTACTATATGTCTTACTCGACCGGGACTGGAAATTCATCCACTTTCTATATGACATCTATGGATAAGTGAGTATCGAACATTTGTCCTGCATAGCTGCTTTTGCAGGCTGTGACGCTTCAACTAAGAGACTGACTGCCTGAGTATCGAACAGCTATGTGATGAGCTTGCTCGGGTTGAACTGGACAGCTGCAGAGATGGCCGCTCCCACGCAATCGAGCGCGAACCCTTCTGCTACCCTCACTCCTGCCCAATTGGAAAATGCCATCAGCCAGACTGCAGCAAGGTTCTGTTATGCGGGTGTGGAACAAAGACTTCACTCGAGATCCTTTCGTACTCGTAGTGTCAGCGACAACTAGGAGCAGAGTATTGGCTATCGCTCGTAAGAGAGAAGCCCGTCAACAAAGAGAAAGAGAAGACTGGAAGGGCTTAGCGCAGGAGGTAAGTCGAGTGACCTTCTTCAGGAGCGAAGACTTTGCAGGCAGAAGTGCGTAGAATTAGCTGAAGAGCTATTCTACTACAAGTGCGGGTATTTATACTACGAAGTACAAATAGAGGAAAATAAACAAGAAAGGGAATCAACGAGACGCGTTGTGTCGCGTGTATCATAAAAGGAAATCAACAAAGGGCACATAAAAGGAAACATACGCATAAAAGGAAATGCAGGGTCCCATGTCCAAGAAAGGAATACGGAGTCACGTGTCCAAGAAAGGAAGGCAGAGAGCCACTAAGTAAAAGGAGAAAGAGAACAAATGGGACTTCCCGGTAGAAGTGAGTCAGAAGTCCGGGGGCATCCGTAAATGTGGGAAACGGCGGTGTTCCCGTGTGAAGTCTGAAGGCGACCTAGAAGTCATGGTACAGAGGGTCGTATTGACCGCTGTTGATGATCTCCCAAGTAAGGTCTCTATACGCCGTGGATGAAAGGTCAAACCAATAGCGATCATAGGAATGAGTAGGAAAGAAAAATGTATCCATGTCCGTCTCTTCTTCACCAAAGAGTTGTCTCCAAATGATTTCGATGTCTCGTTCCCAAGTATCTTCGAAATCCGTAACATTAGATCCCTGGTCGGAAGAATGATTCACCGAATCATTATCTTCAGATGCGCTCGTTGTCAAAGTCTGGCTGAGCATCATCATCAATAAATCGTCGGGTCCGGAGGGGATGGCGTCGACGGTTGACTGGGCAGTTTCGTGAGAAATGTCCAGGGGAAGTTCGAAGGCAGTGGGTGCATCGATAGTGGGGGCATCCGGGTTGGAGGTGGCCAGTAGATCCGTAACGATAGCAAGAACGGAGGCGAGAAACTCATCAGGGGACGGGAGGGGGGACCGGGACCAGGGATTGGGAGGGGGAGGAGACTGGCTCCGCAAGTTCAGCGAGGGTTGTGAGAAATTCTCTAACCTTGTTAAGGTCGAGTTCGACAACCGGAGAGGATGGCTGAACACTTGGTCCGGATCCAGTAGATCCCAGACTGGACGCATTCGGTCCAGGCGTAGGTCGTCGGGGAAGAGATTGATGGTCGGAAGAATATGGGGGAGGGGCGGCATCATCAGGGGATAGGGGAGCATGGTTCAGCTCATCAGGTCAGATAGGATAGGTTGGGACGGGGGTGGGTAGAGGAGCTCTGGTAGTGGGGTAGAGACGCGTAGTTCGTCCCAGAGGGTGGTTCGTAGGGAGCTCAGAGGAAGCGAGATAGTCCCGTTGCTGGAGAGGAGAGAGGCTGATGAGGGTGGTCCGAAGGAGGGGCTGGACGTGGTTGGGAGGGAGGAGGTGGATGAGGGTTCCGAAGCCAAGGTGGTCAAGGGCATCGAGTAGAATCCCTCTGGTACCCTGTATGGAATAGGCGAGGGCCGCCGCCCAAGATTCTCCGAGTTGGATAGGAGACGTTGCTGGATCTCTGACGTGAGGATAGTGTTTCTGAATGCCTGGAGGAGGAAAGGGATGACGGTCGTTCAGGATGAAGAGAATAAGGGAAGGTCTGCGATTGGGAGCGCAAGTGGGGGTGAAGCGATGATCGAGGCATAGAATACATTTCGATGGAAACGTGGGAGTCTATCTAGAAAAATTGGAACCGGGTCGAGAGTACGAAGTAAGGCGTCAAGGGGAATGTCCAAGTACGCCTGAGGAGCGTCTGTCATAGAAGGAGGAGGAGAAAGAGAAATGTGAGAAGAAGAGGAACGGGAGTGGAATGACTCAAGAATCGTTCCAACCGTCCGCCTCAGCCGTCCAGCCAGAGTAGGTCGTGCCGGTGGAATAGCAGAGGACGGGGGTAGTGATGTCGCTAGGGGAGACAATTCCGACTGAGATCCCATGAGGGGTGATGTGGGCGACGAAGAAGAGGGAATCGTGGGTGTATTGGATTTTGAGGGCGATGGCAAAGATGAGGTAAAAGAAGAGGACAGTGAGGGCAGAAAAGACGAGGAATATGATGAGGGGGAAGGTGATTTTGGTCATGTAGGAGGGGGTCGGAACGAGGGGAAAGCCTTGGGGTGAGAAGCTTTATATAAGTTGAGGAGAGTCTTGGCGTGTACCAAATTGGATGGCGGTTCCCACGTATTATCGGAGGACGGATAGCCTTTCCATTTGATAAGGAACTGCAGATTCCGTGCAGAACCCTGATGTCCCACGATAGCTTTGACTTCGTATTCCTCTTCTGATCCGAGAAGATCCGGTGGAGGGCATGAGAACGAGGGGCCGTGTTCATCAGTTTCCCGATAAGGATAAAGGATTGAGGCATGGAAGACGTCGTGTATTTTCCATGTAGGGGGAAGTTTAAGTCGGTAGGAGACGGGAGAGAGTACCTGAGTAATCTCGAAAGGTCCTTCGCATCGGGGGGAGAGTTTCCGGGAGTGGTAGCCAAGTTTCAAGTTCTTGTTGTCGAGCCAGACCTTCTGACCGACTTTCCAAGGGGTGAACTTGGTGGTGATGCAAGATTTCATATCATCCTGTGCCTTTTGATGGGCGGCGAGAGCTTCCGTCCGTGCCTCGTCGAGTTTGGTAAGACGTTGTTCAGCGGCTGGGATGAAGGTGGTTCGTGAGAGTGAAGGGTATGCATGGGGTTCATAGCCGTACATAAGGGAAAACAGCGATTGGTTGGTAACTGAATGGGCATTGGAGTTGTGGGAGAATTCAGCCATAGGAAGGAGAGAGGCCCAAGTGGAGGGTTTTCCTTTGCAAAAGATCTGGAGGTAGGTTTCAAGTTCCTGGTTGACTTGTTCCGTCTCGCCGTCGGTCTGAGGATGGTAGGCGGAGGAGAGTGCGAGGTCATAGTTTAGGAGTCGGGTGAGTTCTCTGGCGAAGGTGGAAGTGAATTGAGGGCCACGATCAGAAATGAGCTTGTTGTGGAGTCCGAAACGTGGGAAGACCTGAGAGAAAAACAGGGCAGCTACCCCTTCAGCGGAGATGGATTTCAAGCATGGGATGTAAATTACCCCCTTTGTAAGACCATGGTCAACCACGACCATAATAGAATCATGGCCGTCGGACGGAGGAAGGTCGGTGATGAGATTGACGGAGATCTGCTGGAATGGTTGAGTGGCTTTGGATGAAATAGAGGACAATGGAGGGGTAGTGGGATGGGTGACAACCTTGTTAGCCTGGCAGGTAGTGCAGCCAGCAATAAATTTGCAGGCGAAGGTAGCCATTCTGGGCCACCAATAGTCACGGCGAAGGAGGTGTAGGAGACAGAAATAACCAGGATGGCCAGCAGCGGGAGAGTCATGGATGGACGCCACAAGTTCCTTCCGAGCGTTGTCAGGGATATAAAGTCGGCCCTGGAAAAACAAGGAGCCTTCGTGGAATTCCCAATCCGTTGGGGATGTGCATGGGAACAGGGAGCTACCATTCTGAAGGGCGAGCAGCGCTTTTTGAACGATAGGGTTGTCGGTGGTGGATTCGGCAATCTTGGTGGCCAAATCCGTGTCAATGACATTAATGAAGTGGTCGGGATCGAGGAGGGTGACGTCCTGGTTGTCGTCAGAAGTGTCAACGAAGTCTTTTCGAGACAGGGCATCGGCGGGACCCATATAGGACCCGGGGCGGGTATCGTAGAGGATGTCAAAGTCCTGAAGGAAAAGCATCCAGTGAGCATGATGGCGAGTGAGCTTCCGGGGTTGCTTGAAGTAGGCCAAATTCTTGTGGTCGGTAATGATGGTAACCGGATGTGGAGTGCCACTAAGATATTGGCGCCATTCTTTGAGGGCCTTGATGACGGCGAGTAGTTCCCGGTCGTAGATGTCGTAATTGCACTTGGTGGGGGAAAACGTGCAAGAGAAGTACGAGCATGGGTGGAGGTCTCTGTTGACATCCTTCTGCATGAGGATAGCCCCTGCACCGGTGAGAGAAGCGTTGGTCATGACGGTGAATGGACGCTGTGGGTCTGGCATGGAGAGGACAGGCAAGGAAAGGAACTTTTCCTTAAGACTATCGAAAGAGTGTTGTTGGTCGTCCTTCCATTCCCAAGAGGCAGATTTCTTGGTAAGTGCGATGAGAGGGGCAGCGATAGTGGAAAAATCTGTGATAAATTTCCAGTAAAAGTTGCAAAATCCGATAAAAGATCGGACGCCTTTGACAGAGGTAGGGGGAACCCAAGACTTGATAGTGGACAGCTTGGTTGGGTCCATATGGATTTCGCCTTCAGCAATGATCATTCCTAGAAAATCGACTGATTTCTGGGAAAAAGAGCACTTCTCGAGTTTGAGATGGAGACGAAGTTCAGCCATTCGTTCCAGGACACGGCGGGTACATTCGTCATGGAGGTCTTGGTCATCCTTAGTGTGAATGAGGAGGTCGTCCATGTAAATGATAAGCCATCCCTCGGCCATCATGTCGCCAAAGTAGTGATCCATAAACGCCTGGAAGGTAGGGGGGCCATTGCACATTCCGAAAAACATGATGAGGGGTTCGAAGAGGCCAAATGGGGTGATGAACACCACTTTCCATTGGTCACCATCCTTGATGCGAATATTGTTGAATCTCCAGCGGACATCCATCTTGGTGAAGATGTTGGATCCGCGAAGCTTGTCCATAAGGTCTGGGATGAGCGGAAGGGGATAGGCATTCTTGACAGTATGTTCATTGAGATAGTGGTAATCTTGGCAGGGTCAGAGCTTTCCGTCCTTCTTGGCGATGAAAAAGAAAGGGGTGGCTTGAGGGGATTTGGAATGGTGAATGGTTCCCTTGGCTAGGTGCTCATCGATGAACTCCTTGCAGGCGGTCGTTTCGGCACGGTTAAGAGAATACGGTTTTGCCTTTCATGGGACGAACGAGTCTTTGAGTTCGATGGCATGGTCAAAGTCTCTGGACAGGGGAATGAAACCTTCTTCAGGTTCGTCGAAGACTTTCTTGAAATCTTTGAATGCATCGGGCAATGCTATCTGTGGAGCCTTCTTCTGCGCAGCAATAGTGGTCGATAGGGTTACCTTCCGGATCACCTCCGGTAGGAGTTTGGCCTCTCTGGCCTTTCGGATAATATGCCATTTGATGGCTCGCTGCCTGGCATCATAGTTGGCCTTGGTTACATGGTCTGGGTTCTTGTCGATGAATCGAACGAGGTAGGCTTGTGCTTCCCTCAAGGGGTCGTCGTGTCGGCGAACTTTTGTTCCATGGTTGAATTCGATGGTCCAGTTAGTCCAGTCGATCCGCGGGTTTACCTTTGTCAGCCACGGCATTCCCAAAATGACGTTCTGGGATCCACAGTTGATCACCATAAGTTCCTGTTGATGTTCTGTGTCAGTGTAGCGCAGGGTAATGAATACCTTGTGGCGGATTTCTCCGGCTTTGTTCTTGGTTCCATCTATGTTCTTGGCTCCAATAGGTTCGGTGAGTCATACGAGAGGAATTCGGTTCCGTACAGCGAAGTCTCGGTCAATGAATGATCCGGTGGCTCTGGAGTCGATGAGGGCAGTGGTGGCGACGATTTCTCCTGTCCTTCCTGCATAAAGGGATACAGGAACGTGTATTGCCCTATCTGCAGGAGAGGATACAAAAACGGGAGCTATAGTTACAGGAGTCCTTGTCCTTGAGGTAGCAGACATCGCTCTACTCCTCAATGCTGAAAATCCGCCTCATCTTCTTTGGCACCGTGGCCTGGTTCAGCCATGATGGCCTGTTGGTCACTGTTGGAGAACAATTCCAAGAGAGAGATTACTTGGTGGGAGCTCATCCCTTTGCCTTTTGCATAGGCAGCGATGAGGTCAATAGGAGAGTCTTCTTCGGCAATCCTAATCTTCTGTGGGATAGAACCTCGGTTCTTCCCATTGCGGTGTTTGGCGGCGAAGCAGCCGACTCGGTGGCAAATGAAACACATCCTCTTCTTGATGTGGTCGACCCTTTCAGCAGGGGTAAGGGAGACGTAGTCGACGTCCATGGCCATGGGGTCGCGTTGGCGGGACGAGGACGGGGTCGATCCGATGTAAGAGGTTCCTCCTCTCCGGAGGAGGTCGTTGCGGACAATCGCATGGTAGAAATGAGAGGCCTTATCAAGCCAATCATTCGCGGTCGCGGGTTCCTTCTCTAAGGCTGTCATCATGGTGGCGATCTGTTTCGAGACCGCACGACGAAGAAGATCCTTCAAGACGTTCTGGTCGGAAATGTCGCTCCTGGAGGCTTCGAGCTGGAAGGCGCTGCGGAAAGCGTCGAAGTCGCCGTTGAAAGGTTTCCCTTCCATACGGATGTTGTGGAGGGTCATTCGCGCGGTGTCTTTGAGGCCGGGGGGTATAAAGACGGTGCGGAAGTCCTTCTCCATCTCGGTAAGGGTATCGGTCCAGGAGGCAACGGGTCCAGCCATAATCTTCGTGAGCCAGGCTTCGGAGAAGGTTGCCCCTCTCCCCTGGTTCATTCGATTCAGGAGGGTGATCAAAATCTTCTTGTCGTCATACTTGGCAGTATTGATGGCGAAATAGGCTTTCATAGCCAACAGCCAGCGGGAGGCGTCTTCACTCTTGCCGGAGAAGGGATCCGGGCAAGCCGCCTTGAGTTCTTCTTGGGGGTGCGACATGCTGCTAGTGCTAGAGGTGGGGGAAGGGGTACGAGTGGTCGGGGTGTGCTGGGAGGATGGGAGAGTCGATTGGAACTGGAGAGGCGAGAGAA
>JBBPMU010001131.1:0-10481 GCA_038090475.1 Wakefieldia striispora | reverse complement strand
GCGTACAAAAGTGTATTAAAAGCGTGCCAAAAAAGTGTAGTAAAAGTGTACCAAAAAGCGTACAAAAGTGTATTAAAAGTGTGCCAAAAAAGTGTAGTAAAAGCGTACCAAAAAGCGTACAAAAGTGTAGTGGAAGTGTATCAAAAAAGTGTACTAAAAGTGTACTAAAAAAGCGTACAATAGTGTAGCTCAAGTCCAATTAGACACTTAGTCAAATTTCTGTTCCACTATGGCAATTGTTTGTCTTTATTTATATCTCTAAACATATTTAAACCCAGCCTCTCTCAAAATTTTCTCACACCATCTCTTTTCTCAACCACTATCATCTCCACTTTTACTACGCTTTTTTGACTACACTTTACTACACTTTTATTAGTAAGTCTTCTCTACTATTCACTAATCATTCACTAACTTAGTTATAGGGTAATAAATGTTTTTGCTTGTATGGATTATGTAATCAACCTCTATTGTTTGTTTATTTACATTAAATAGTGTAGTTGTATTTGTTTGTAATGCTTATATAATCAATATATTGATGATGTCATACTTAATACACTTGAGTGATTTGTCATATTGAATATTTATAAAAATGTATCAATAATTATATTTATTTTGAGATTGCTATGAAATTCTATAACAGACTATGGCACACTATCAGACACTATGAACACTATGATAGACTATGGTAACAGTGAAAGTACTATCTATATGGGACCTCACTATGAGCACTATGACACTGTCCAGCACTGTCCAGTACTGTCCAACCACCCCTGGTTTTGCTGATGCAGAATACTATTGTATGTGTTACAGATTTCGAAGATACTTGGGAACGGGATGTCGAAATCATCTGGAGACAGCTCTCTGGTGAAGAGGACATGGACCCAGATACATTTTTCTTTCCTACTCATTCTTATGATCGCTACTGGTTTGACCTTTCCTCCACAGTGTATAGAGACCTCACTTGGGAGATCATTGATAGTGGTCAATATGATCCACTTTATCATGACTTCTAGGTTATCTTCAGACTTCGCACGGGAACACCGCTGTTTCCCATGTTTACGGATGCCCCCGGACTTCTGACTCACTTCTACTGGGAAGTCCCATTTATCCCTTTTCCTTTTATACTTAGCGGCTCTCCACTTCTTCTTTTGGATACGGACTTCCGATTCCTTTCTTGGACACAGAGCCCCGCATTTCCTTTTATGCGTACGTTTCCTTTTACGCATTCTTCGTTGATTCCCTTTTACGATACACGCGATGTGACGCGTCTTGTTGATTTCCTTTTACGCATCGTCCCTTTATGGTAACCCCCCTAGTATATAAAGGGTCGACTTGTAGTAGACAGCTCTTCAGCTAATTCTACGCATTTCTGCCTGCAAAGTCTTCGCTCCTGACGAAGGTCGCTCGACTCAACTCTTGCGCTAAGCCCTTCCAGTCTTCTGTCTCTCTGAGCTTATGGGCTTCTCTCTCACAAGCAATAGCCAATACTCTGCTCCTAGTCATCGCTGACACTATGAGTACGAAAGGACCTCGAGTGAAGTCTTTGTTCCACACCCGCGTAACAAAAGAATTAGCTCGTCCCTTGATCCCTGCTACTACGCACGGGATCTGCCCAACTTCATGCCACATATCGTCCTCCTGCTTCGGAAGACTCCTCTGACGACGAACGACTCCCTGCTGCCTCCCCTTATGCCAACCCTTACCAATCCGCACGTCCTTCTGGAACTTCTTCCCCGTGTTCTCCCACTCAACCCAGACGACGAGTAGCCGGATCCCCTCAAGTCCCTTCCCCTGATACTCAATGAGGACCCCTTCTGAACGTTACTCCTGGGTATACTCCCATCCCGTCCCCTCTAGGAACCACCCCTGCTCTCTCTCCTCTCCAGTTCCAATCGACTCTTCCATCCTCCCAGCACACTCCGACAACTCGCTCCCCCTCCCCAGCCTCTAGCTCTAGCAGCATGTCGAACCCCTCCCAAGATGAACTTAAGGCGGCTTGCCCGGACCCCTTCTCCGGCAAGAGTGAAGACGCCTCCCACTGGCTGTTGGCGATGAAAGCTTACTTTGCCATTAACACTGCCAAGTATGATGACAAGAAGATCATGATCACCCTCCTGAATCGAATGAACCAGGGGAGAGGGGCAACCTTCTCTGAAGCCTGGCTCACAAAGATTATGACTGCCCCCATTGCCTCCTGGACCGATACCCTCACCGCGATGGAGAAGGACTTCCACACCGTCTTTATACCCCCTGGCCTCAAAGACACTGTGCGAATGACTCTTCATACCATCCGTATGGAAGGTAAACCGTTTAATGGCAACTTCGACGCCTTCCGCAGTGCTTTCCAGTTGGAAGCCTCCAGGAGCGACGTCTCTGATCAATCTGTCCTAAAGGATCTTCTTCGTCGAGCGGTCTCGAAACAGATTGCCACCATGATGACAGCCTTAGAGAAGGAACCCGCAACCGCGAATGACTGGCTTGACAAGGCCTCTCATTTCTACCATGCAATAGTGCGCAACGACCTACTCCGGAAAGGAGGAACTTCCTACATCGGATCGACCCCGTCCTCGTCTCGCTCCCGCGACCCTATGGCCATGGATGTGGACTATGTCTCCCTGACTCCTGAAGAGAGATCTGACCACATCAAGAAGAGGAAGTGTTTCATCTGCCACCGTGTCGGCTGCTTCGCCGGCAAGCATCACAACGGGAAGAACCGTGCTTCTATCCCACAGAAGATTAGGACTGCCGAAGAAGATGTCCCTATCGACCCCATTGCTGCCTATGCAAAAGGCAAAGGGCTGAAGCCCAACCAAGTGATTTCTATGCTGGAACTGTTCTCTAGCGACCCTCAACAGGCCATCTTGGCTGAACCGGACCACGAGACTGAAGAAGATGAGGCGGATTTTCAACACTGAGGAGTAGAGTGACGTCTACTACCTCAAGGACAAGGACTCCTGTAACTATAGCTCCCGTTTATGTATCCTCTCCTGCAGATAGGGCAATACACATTCCCGTATCCCTTTATGCAGGAAGGACAGGAGAAATCGTCACCACCACCGCCCTCATCGACTCCGGGGCCACTGGTGTTACGCGGGTGCGAAACAAAGACTTCACTCGAGATCCTTTCGTACTCGTAGTGTCGGCGACGACTAGGAGCAGAGTATTGGCTGTCGCTCGTAAGAGAGAAGCCCTGGTCAATAAGAGAGACGGAGAACTGGAAGGGCTTAGCGCAAGAGTTTAGTCGAGCGACCTTCTTCAGGAGCGAAGACTTTGGCAGGCAGAACTGCGTAGAATTAGCTGAAGAGCTATTCTACTACATCGGCGGGTATTTATACTACTAAGTACAAATAGAGACAAATAGTCCAAAGAGGAAAGTAACAAGACGCGTCGCGTCGCGTGTACCGTAAAAGGGAATCAACAAAGGACGCGTAAAAGGAAACGTACGCGTAAAAGGAAATGCGGAGTCCCGTGTCCAAGAAAGGAATCGGAGGTCCGTATCCAAAGTAAGAAAATGGGGAGCCGCTAAGTAAAAGAGGAAATGAGATAAATGGGACTTCCCGGTAGAAGTGAGTCAGAAGTCCGGGGGCATCCGTAAACGTGGGAAACGGCGGTGTTCCCGTGCGAAGTCTGAAGGACGACTAGAAGTCGTGGTAGACAGGGTCAAGTTGACCGCTGTCAACAATCTCCCAAAGGAGGTCTCTATACGCCGTGGAAGAAAGGTCAAACCAAGAGCGATCGTAATGATGAGTAGGAAAGAAAAACGTATCCATGTCCGTAGGCTCTTCACCAGAGAGCTGTCTCCAAATGATTTCGACGTCCCGTTCCCAGGTATCTTCGAAATCCGTAACAAAAGGGGGGTTGATAATCAATGACAAGGAATTATAATAGGTTGTCTTTCCTATCATGCCAATATAATGCTTTATCTTTTCTTCACCATTTTCCTGATGTAAAACCAATGTCCTTGGGGAACAATGATCAAATGGATAAGACTGGGGCTACCAGTTGAATCATCTACTACTTAAATACCTGTAGCTATCGTGCACAGACCAAGCTGTGTGTATCCTAATTGAGTAAGTAAAATGTCCATGCCCCGATGGGAGCGTATCGTGTGTCATTGTTACAAACGCTATTTTCCTGCCCTCAGACATCCATTCTTTTTCAGACTTGAAGTCCAACTATGTTGTTCCTTTCTCTAGCGCACTCTTCGATCCAGAACAATTACTGTTCTAGGACAAGGTACGCACCTCATGTCAAGGCCGTCCAAAGAACTACATCCTATTGGCTGCCACATTTATACTTCTTCTTTTAATCTCCGGCATGATCTAAAGATCTGCCACACCACATGTTACTTTTAATTACCGCTTTATGCTTCTCTTCCATTCTGCCACACGCCTCACACTTGACGCATGTATCAAAGGCTGTGGTATTCTCTCATATTCCATGACGTTCCAGCCAATGGCGGAACTACCTCTTATCTCTCTACCTACGTCGTACTGGTTACATAATTGTAGGTTGTACAGTATATAAGACCTGCAATGCAGACCAAGGAACTCTAACAAAGTTCACTTGGAGTTTACACTTCATTCTGAGTGACATTCCCTACACCTCATATCTTACACTTTAACAAGCTCAGCTTTTGAAACGAGACAGAAATGTTGAAGGTTGAACCCTAAACCTCAAAGGCGAAGTCTTCGGATTCCACCCGGTATCGTTGGAAGAAAGGTAAAAAGATTGAGTGCCGGTTTATCCTCTGGCTAGGAGTGTAGATGAATAAGTTTCCCAGTAAGCCCCTCAGAATGTCCTAAGGGGGTCCAGCCTAAATGATAACCACCTGGGTATGATTTCGAAATAGCTAAGACTGGAGAAACCAGTCTACATGGATACTCTACTTATATATGTCCGGCGAGTGCGCACGGACCAAAGGAAACGATAAAGGAAATACTCGAAATGGCAAGTGCCCTTCAGGTGTAAGACCTGGTAATCCGCGTATAGTAACGTCTGTCCGACGAAAGCGTATCATGAGTAAAAGGATATGAGTAAGACGCACAGCTCTCTATGGCATGTGCCTTCCGATACGATCATGATCGGGTAATCTCATAAGAGGAAATGACTAAGTGAGAATCGTCAATATGTCCAAAAGGGTTATTCCCAAAGAGGAGCCGCCGGGATGAAGTCTGAAGGTCTCGACCGACGGCAAATCGGCAAATGCCGCAAGGTGGTCACGTGCAACAGATCATGTGACGAAGGAAATTATTCTGTTGTAGGAGTGTACCAGAAGAGAAACATCAGGTGACGTCGAGTCACGTGATCTTTGAAGTACATGTAGACGGCTTTCTTCGAGGATCGCCGCAAGAAAGGGGTTTCTAAATAAAAGTTTGAAAAGTGTCAGCGAAAGTGTAGCGTCTTTTGAGGAATAAAATATGGGGTTCATAACAGCTTTTGAGGCTTGTTTCAGTCATGTTCAATGAGTAAGAGAAAGATAAGAAGGGAAACGTACACAGCTCTCTGTGGCATGTGTCTTCCGATACGATCACGATTGGGAATACTCGTAAGCTTGATGAGTCAAAGGGAAAGATAAGGGAAACGTTGTCCAAGGTATCTGTGGGGTAACGGTCAAAAGATAAGCCCCAAAGTCTAGAGTCTAGAATCTCTGGTCTGATGTCTGGCTGACCTAAGTAGGTCGAAGGTCGTCTCACGTGTGGCAGATCATGTGGACTGAAAGGAATTTATATACTGCCATGGAAAGTCCTGTCTGTCAGGAATCAGCAAATGCCGCTAAGTGGTCACGTGTCCCAGATCACGTGACGAAGGAAGTTATACTGGGATAGGAGCGTACCAGTAGGTCATGTGAAATCATGTGGTTCGAAATACAGGTTAGCAGGAGTCTTTGAGGATGTCCTGTAGCGATTTGTGAAGTGTCTGTTTAAAGTGTAAAGAGAAAGGAATAAGTAAAGCATCATTGTTCAAGAAAAAGTTATGGTTTCGTAACAAGTTGTGTATCCATTGGAGTTGTTTGCAACACTCGGTCATTCTGCAATATTCAGCTTCTGTGGAAGAGAGTCAAACTCTTTTCTGTCGCCTAGACAGCCATGAACAGATGCCATTCGTGAGGAAGATGGCATAACCAGTGGTAGATCTAGAAGTCTCTATATCACCAGCCCAGTCTGTATTGGAATATGCTATAAGGCTGTTTGAAGGACCTTTAGCGTCAAAAGTGATCCCAAAAGATGTCATGTGTGAAAGGTAGCGAACGATGTAGATCACCTTCTGCAAGTGTTCCTCTGTGGGATTTGCAGAGAACTGAGACATCTTGATAACAGTGAAGGCAAGGTCTGGTCTTGTTCCTAGCATGACGTATAACAATGATCCAATGACCAATTGATAGTGAGAACAGAGTTCTGTGGTGGTATCTCCTTCTGTGGGTTTTGGGTTATAGCCAATAGGTAAAGGAGTTGATACTTGTTTAGCATTGACTTGTCCGAAGTGCTCCACAACCTTTTGGGCATATGGAGTTTGGTCTAATCGCAAAGTCTTCTTCTTGCGATCATGGACAATCCTAAAACCTAGGTATTCTGTGGCTGTTCCCAAGTCTTTTGATTCCCATTGATCCATGAAAGTTTTCTTGTGTTTGCAGATAAGCGTGAGGTTGCTTCCTATGAACAATGTGTTGTTGACATAGAAAACAATGATGGTGGTGTCTTTTCCTTGTTTTCTGTAGTAGACTCCAGGATCTGCGAAAAGACGCTTGAAACCCATCTTCATTTGAAGGGTTCCATCTAGCTGCTTGTTCCATTGAAGCACAGCCTGCTTCAGGCCATAGATCGAACGTCTAAGCCTACAAACCTTATTCTCTTTCCCCTGGACAATGAATCCTTCGGGCTGAACCATATAGAGTTCTTTGTCTAACTGACCATATAGGTATGCAGTTTTGACATCGAGAGCTTCCAACTCCCAATCTTCTAAGCATGCAATTGCTAGAAGTAGACGAACGGTTTCAAAGCGAGTGACTGGAGTGAAGGTGTCTTCATAATCAATTCCAAAGATTTGAGTGTAGCCTTTGGCCACAAAGCAGGCTTTCTTTCTGCCATCGTGCTTCTCAGAAAATACCCATCTCCCTTTGATTGGTATGCGTCCCTTTGGAAGGTCTGTTAAAGTCCATACTTGTCGCTCAATGAGTGACTTGTATTCATCTTCCATGGTGGTTTGCCATTGCAATTGATTGTCCTTTGGAAGTTTCTTGACGTCTCTATACTGTTTAGGTATAGTCATCACAGCTTGTGAAAGCATGTGGCATATCCACTCGTTGGTAAACGGTTTTTCCATATTCTCGTCTTGTTCAATGGTAGTAGATTCTTCCTGAATTGGTTCTCTTCCGGCTTGGATGTCTCTCTCTATCTCGATTGGTGGTCAAGCACCATAGGCATTGTCAGGGAGGATTCGAGGTTGATGAACTTGAGTAGTCTGGCATCGGAAGGTCTCTCTTTGAATGTTGGTTCATCTGTCCTGGTGTGGAGCTTGATGAAATTCAACGAGAGGTTCTTGTCTCTGTCTTGGAGGAAACCAATTTGAAGGTCCTGCAGAAGGCAGATCCCATATGTCTCTGAAAGTAGTCTTCTTTCATTTGTGTTGAGGCATATCATCATAATCTCTCCATTGTCATTGTGAGTCTTGAAAGCGATGACTAATAGGAGTCGCTTCTCTCTTTATTGGTTGATGAAGAGGTGACGGTAGTGTTGCCGCGGCTGACGAGCCGCACTGCCAAAATTGGCTCGGCTCTCACGATTTTGGCAGTGTGGCTCGTCAGCCACGGCAACACTAGGTGACGGAGATAGTGGAGATAAAGGTGATTCATGATGAGTGGGTTCTTCTTCTTGTGCAGGAGCTTCAGGAGAACTGCTAGGAAAAAATAGTGGAGGTGTGGGATGTCTAGAAGGAGGATTATCGCAATTGTCTTCTGGTCTATCAGGATGGACAGGATCGAAGATCGATGGAAGTCTGAGATCCCATGGTGAGTCTTCCTTGATTGAAGGAGAAGGTGATCTCGTCCTCATGTTAAGACTTTCTCTTCCTGATGGGATAACAAGAACAGTGTCGCATCTAGCTGGGGGTTGCAAGGCCTCAGTAGTCTGTTCTTCTGTATCAGGGATGCTTGCTGGAGTATCTTCGTGAATCAGGAAAGGTTTGTTTCTGTCTTCTTTTGAACAATATGGGAAGTTTTCTTCGTCAAAAGTCGCTTGCATCACAACTATGGCTCTGTGTCTTGATGCTGACCAGAATCTCCATCCCTTGGTATTGGGTTCATATCCAATAAAGATCATTTCTTCTGCTTTCGCAGAGAGTTTGTCCTGTCTTTGTTTGGGTGGAACAAAGACATAAGCTTTCGAACCAAAATCTGGAAATAGGAAACATCAGGTTTTGAATTATGTATACATGGCTTCATAAGGTGTTCTCCATGAGAGTCGTCTCATAGGTTGTCTGTTGTACACATGTAGTGCAGTCTCTAGAGCATCTTGCCAGAAGATCCTAGGTAGACAGGTATGAAGCCGCATTGCTTGCGCTTTCTCCATTAAGGTACGATTGAATCTTTCGGCATGTCTGTTTTGTTCAGGAGTATGAGGGACAGAGGTCTGATGTTTGATTCCTCTGGACATGAAGAACGATTGGATGTCATTCAACATGTATTCTCCTCCTTGGTCTGAATGTACAGACTGGATGCGAAGATCGAGTTGGGTCTTGAGAAAAGTAAAAATCGCCTTAATATGTTGTAATGTCTGGGATTTCTCCCAGAGAAAAGCTAAAGTGGCAAAGCCAGAGTAATCATCGATGCATGTGAGCATGTAACGTTTCCGGAATCGAGATTCGGTAGGAAGCGGTCCCATAAGGTCTGTGTGAAGAAGTGCAAGAGGATGAGCAGAACGCTTTGAAGATGATCCGAATGACCGATCCGTCATCTTTCCTTCTGCACAACCTTTGCAGGGAATATTGGATAGAGGGAGGATAATGGTAGGAGCACCAGTAGAATGGGAGTTTAGATGTTGAAGAGTGTTCTTCGAACAGTGTCCCATGCGGAGATGCCAAATTGAGAAGAAGTTGGTTCCTGTAAACGATGCAATCTGTCCTGGAGTAATCAGAGATGACTGAAACCAGTGGAGATTGTTCTCTGGAAATAAAGCAGTGGCCTGTATTACTGGAGAATCATCGCTGTTCAAAATTACGGTTTGATCGCCTTCAACATTGCATTTATAGCCAGTAGATGTCAATGTTGGTACAGACAGAAGTCTGTGGGCGGTGTGAGGTGTGTACCAAACATTATGGAGAGGGAATGATGGTAGATCATTTGGATGTAAGATGACTTTACCTGGTCCAAAGAGATTCGTAGAGGATCCGTTTGCAACAGTCACTGATCTGGTTTGTGTGCCAAGATGAGCAAAATCATCCAAATAAGGTGAGATGTGGTCTGTGCAACCACTATCGATCATCCAGCAGTCTCATGTTTGGTTGTTTGTCTGAGTTCCAAGTGTATACAGTAGAGAAGAGAATTTAGATTCACTAGTTAGGAACAAAACATCGTCTCTCCTAGGTGGAGGTGTATGCAATTGCATACAGGTTACATGATGTTTCGTGTGTTGTTTAGCAAGGTTTATGGGCTGGTAAAAATCCCAAGTGGATCTCGCTTTTGGTGAAAGCGGTAGCTCTGATACAGGTGTACCAGGAAGAGTTTTGCCCATAACTAAACCTCCAACTGTGAAAGTGGTCTTCTTCGGCTGTTTTCTCTTTCTGATGGTCTTTTGTCTACCTGTGGGAGCATCTGCAGATAATTCCTCAGATAGAGAAGGAATTCCTGCATCTGAGAAAGGGCTGTTGTACGTCTGGAGAGATGTCCATAGGGTCGGATGGGCCATCCCAACCATGTTCTGCTATCCGAATCAAAGTCTACTTCATTGAGTATGGGTTCGATGGAAGCGCTATAGGGGGTCTCACTCATCCTTGTGAGAAGAGTGGTATTGAAATCATTTTCGATGTGTCCATAGAATGCTGTTTCTTCAATGGAGGTGTAGGTGAGTTTGATGATCATAGCGTTAGCTATGACTTTGGTGGCCTTCCCTTTTCCTTTCTTCTGCTTTTTATCTTCTTTCCTTTTATCATACCATTGTTTCTTGTTTGATTTCATCAGGTTCTTCTGTTTCTGCAGAGTAGAAGATCCTTCGGATGGGTCTTGTGGAGAAGTGGATTGTTTCTTCCATGGCTTTTTAGGTGGTCCATTCTGAATGATGTTGGTATGAGAGGAAGATGAGGTTTGAACCTCAGTGATACGAGCTGTTACAAATGCTATTTTCCTGCCCTCAGACATCCACTCTTTTTCGGACTCTAAGTCCAACTATGTTGTTCCTTTCTCCAGCGCACTCTTCGATCCAGAACAACCACTGTTCTAGGACAAGGTATGCACCTCATGTCAAGGCTGTCCAAAGGACTGGATCCTA
>JBBPMU010001130.1:0-10497 GCA_038090475.1 Wakefieldia striispora | reverse complement strand
GCAATCTCTATGAATGTTTAAGGAGTGATAACTACCACTAAAGGCTACACATTGACCTTGATACAATAGCAATTGACAATAAAATGGGTGAGATAAAAAATGCCAGCTTCAAGCTGAGGCAACACTAGCCATATATGGTACTAATATCTAGTAGGAGAAGAAGGATGCTCCAAGTCCTCCAAATCATACTCCCAATCTGATCCTTCTAAATAGAAGTCCATGTCATCCTTGGAGTTTCTATGATATTCATCTATCAGAGCAACCTCTTCTACCACATCCAGTAACTCATTTTCAACCATCATGTCACTTCCACACTCACTTTCCAAAGTATCATCTTCACTTGCCACCACATCTAGCAACTGAATAGCTGCTGCTTCATTGAGCTCTTGTACTGTTGGTCCCCAATCCTCAGGCATTGTGATAGGAATAGTGTGTAGCTTGGACTGCCAATCTGCACAAAGATTTATCAAGACTTTCTTGTAAGAGGCCAAATGATATGACAAGTCTGGATCTATATAAGAGATTTAGCTGCTTTGAAAAATAAACAATAAAATACATACCTGCTTGATTTTGAAGCTTGTTCACTTGGGCCCATTCTTTAGTAAACCACTGCTGCATTTGACAGCATTCCATTTTTAGTCTACTTTCCTCCTCTTCACATCTTTGCACCACCAATAATGCTTGGATACCAGCTCGAACACTTTCATTTGCCAACCATGCAGGAGGGTTAGTGACTCCATCATCCAAACCAATGTCCTCCCAGATGTTGTCATCCACATCCAATTTGAATAAACCCTCATGAGATATAGGATGGGGAGGAATTGCTCCTTGTGGTGCCTTCTTCTGTCTTATTAGAGCTTGCATTTGCAAACAAAGGTTGTTGTATTTTTTAGTCAGCTGGATAATTCCAGGCTCACGACGTTTAACAGATATCTCTGTTTGACTAACCAGCTTCTTCTCTTTATTCAGATGAACTATCAATGCCAAACATGAAATAAAGGTAAAAGTCATACCATTTGATGTGAGCCTATGTGAACGTTCTAATCTTGAAAGTTCAAACTTTCGATGACGAAGACGTTCCCGAATCCGAACTTTTAATGCATGAGCAGTGACACGCATCTTTAAACTGTCAATATATGAAAAAGATATAAATATATAGCTTCACCTGAATGAAGGCATTGTTTTGAAGCTGTGTGAGGTTCTCATACCCACTCATACCTAATGCCTGTTGATGTTGAGCAAGAAGTTGCTGCAGCCTTTTTATCTTTTCTTGACATTCAGAGATTTGGATCCCTAGTGCTATATGATCACAACTGAGGTTTTGATCAAGGAGCCTGTCAGTAAGTTGGCTAAGAAGCATCTGATTTGCTTCCAAGGACTTTTGGAGAGCCATGGTTTTTGAGATTGCCTCATTGGCTGCATTTTTAGATTGGCCTGATAAAAGATCAATTCAATACATATACAAAATATCAGAAGGCTTACGAGGCATAGGTTGTGTTTGTGAAGCTATCTGGGCTTGCCATTGGGCTTGAAGAACATCCCTGGAGATACCACATGCATCTACCCTTCTTTTAGCAGCCACCTTTTTGTCCTGACAGTGATACCAACGGCGCTGAAGCCACAGACCCAAACTATGAAGATTCTTCCCATCAAGATGTCGAACTTGTAAGTCAATAGCAAATAAACGTTGATGAAACTATGCAAAACAATTAAAATAGGGAATTGTTAAGAAAAAAGGGAACCAACCCCAGAAACACGAAGAGATGGTATCAACAACTTTATAGCACTCCAAAAGCGCTCACACCCCTCCCCATCTGATAGCCCAAAGCCCAATCGTTTCTGGGGATGGTAAAGTAATTGACATGGCCATTGGTGACCAAAGGCATGAAAGACTGAAATGGCAAAGGTAATCCGTGGCAGTAGATCTTGAATGAAATTCCATTTCCGACAACTTCGTTCAAGTTGGCAGCTGATATCATACAGTAAGCCTATACGAAAAGTGGTAGGTAGATGATGGAAAAGGGCTCGAATAAGTGCCAAGGCATAGTGCTGCTTCTCTCCTGCGGACTTCATGTTGACCAAGTGAATAACACGATCATGGCGACATAAAAGCGCCATGATACCAGTGTCAGAGAAGAAAGTCGTGCTGGCCTGGCAAACATTTAAAATGTAAGTCCAGAAAGACATGAGATAAAAGGCATCTTACCTTTTCCCTCTTCTCGTCGGCAGCAAGGAAGGAATCATTGCAGCCATCGAGAACAGATGTCGGGACCTTCATACCATCCTCATAGCCATCTACATCCAGCGTAGTCCGTTTTCTTTTCTGCTTCTGTGGTCGAGAACGAAGGTGATCTACCTCTGCCTCCATCTCGTCAACTACCTGGGTACCAAGGAAGACAGATTGAGTCGGATTGGCCGGGTCATCAGTATGACCAGCACGGCGCTTTTGCGTGAAACACGCATCTATACAGACAATGGCATCACAAGGACTACATAACAATAATTTAGTATAACAAAAAACACAAGGAAGATGACTGACCTAGTGTCTTGGTGCCAATCCGCTCCGCCAAAACACAGAGGGCAACGACGTTGCAAGTACTCGGAAGGTCGGTCCAAGTCTGTGGCAGTGCAGCGGATTAGTTTTTCCCTGACGGTATCTTCTAGGGTAATCTCCAGTACACAAAACCAATGATAAGCATTGCTGAAACGTCGCCGGATACCCTCCTAAGAGTATATGAGTAGCTGCAGAAAAGGTCCAGCAGCCGACTCACCTTGGCGCCGACATGATACCCTGACACTGACAAAAAGGACTCGACTGCTTCACACCAAGCGGTCGTGTTCGGAGGCATCCGAACGAAGAGCTCTCGGACAAATCGCAACACTTTGAAATCAACGGCTAAGGTTGGAGCAAGTGGAGCACAAGGAAAACACCCCTTCCATAGTAGCTGGAGGGCGGCTGGCTTGCAATCACAGACGAAGAGATCAATGGATTCGAGCTCTATACCCAATAAACATCAGTTGACCCCAAGATGTAGTTAGGATACTCACTATCAAAATGCACGCAAATGACTCTGAGTTGACGGATATGACATTCGGCTTGACAATCTTGGAGGTATTTAGTCGGAATGTTCTGGAATTCCACGGACAATCGGCGGTACTCCAAGTAGGGCTGTAGCAAAGACGGTATGACCTCTAGTGACCACCGTTGCCATTGTGCCGCTCGTTTGCGAGCATTCCTGGAGCCAGATGGCAACGGGTCTTCGTCGATAAAGATCCCGTCAAGAATGCCAGATGATGGTGCAGCAGATGTGGGCTTCGGTACACGCTGGGGTGGTACATCCAGTCGCTGAGAAAAGATTTGGCAGCCCGGAAGGACGACAAGTGATTCGGGGGGAATATAGGTTTGCCTCGTTCCCCTGGGCCAGGGACCAGGTGCAGGGTGCCAGTCCTTAATATCGATGATATGACGCCCAGAAAATCCTGTGGGTTGGGTCGGCTCTGAGGCAAGCAGTTCAGTGGGTGGCAGACGCAGAGGCGCTGGACGCTTCCTGTATCTTGCCTTTGGGGCACGAAGGGACATGGTACAAAAAATGACATGGTCACCAAGGCCGGGTCAATAAATCAGAACACCAAGTTCTTGGGACTGGATGTGCAACACCAAGTTGTACACTGCCCAGCAGGCTTGACATCCAGTCAAGATTCAGCGATGATGACGAACAGAGGGAGAGAGAGAACACACCAACGATAACAAAAGCGGGAAATATAGACAATTTAGCTGTGAGTTTACAATCAGATATGTTCAACAATCAGAGAACATAGATAACTACCTCGACCAAACGGTGTGGGTACTTGAGGAGAGTGTTGACCCTGGGGCAATCGCAGATTAGAATATACAAAGCATGACTTACTGGAGGTGGTACTGATATTCTATGACAGGGGAAAGAGTGGGGAGCAGGACGGTGAGTATGGCGCTGGGACCTACCAAATAGTACCAGCTAAACTGGATGCCTCGGAAATTTCAGTATCCCGAGGAGATGTGCATCAAAGTAAGAATATCAATTGGTATGGTAATATTAACAAAATAAAATAGGGACTTAACATCCCGTTACATCATACACGCGACGAGGGGGAGGAGGGATGTAATGGGGAACAATAGGAGCACGGCGGAATGTATCATAGAAACTCTGGCAGTAAAAATGAGTCAAACCAGACTCCACAAGATAAACTCTTGAATCATCTCCAGGACTTAGCTCAGACGTAAGTGGAGGAGGAAAATGTGGCCAGACAGACAAAAACACTCGCAGCTGTTCGATATACGGCTGCTTCTCTTGAGGATTCACTGCCAAAATGCCTTCATTCTGCGGCGGAAATGGCTGGGAGGACCGGGCAAGCGTTCCCCCCTTCGGGAAGATCTATTGGTACAAAATCATTAATCAACAAGAACGACATAGGAGCGCCGAAACTCACCTTGAGAAGCTTTTCAAATCTGTCTGATTGACCGTCCATCCACAGATGAGGAACAAGGAATCTGTCGAGCGCAAGAAGCTCGAATCGGAAGCTGAGGTCGTAAAGATCCCAAAGGATGAGACTAAACCTGTACGAATCAAGCTGTTCGAGGTCTGAAGAACAGATGGTGAGGTCACGAATCACCAGATCTGCATCAGCAGGGTGATCTTTCTTGATGGAAACAAACTCCCGAAATAGCTTCCTAGCTTCCTCGAACGATCGTCCTGAGCTCGTGTCCTTTGTTGATTCAGGCATCTGGCCCAAAAAGTCCCGCCAAAGTTGACCCCGTGCGGGCTCCACGGAAGAAACAGAAAGCCTGCTTATCCATGCCGAACGACAGGTCAACCATGTTCGAAGGTACGAAGCACGGCGATTCGTGCTAACAAAGAGACGAGGAGGGGGGAAATAGAAAAAACTTGCAGGGGCATTGCCTGGTTGTCGTTTCGTGTCATCCATGGCACTGCGCCAAGCGAGAATCCAGGGGGGTGCAACAACAGGATCAAGTTCTTGCCACGTGGAATCTGGAGGAGGGATCTTGGCCGCAGCTCGATCTGAACATGAATGAATCACTGCACTGATGACCGTGAAAGGAAATTAACATACCGTAGGGAGAAGCTCTTCTGCTCTCACGTTTCGTTCGAATTACACTCGAATTGGACAGTTGAGATGGGGACGGTTGCGCTGTAGGTGGAGTGGAAGAAGTTTGCGTTGAGGACGAAGTAGAAGGTCCTGGTAGCAACGCTGGAGTAGACTGGGGTTTGGCCTCAAGTTCAAGACACTGCAAAAAAGCATCCACGGAGATACAGGCCGCCTGCCGAGTGTGCACGTGGCGCTGAAAACCCCCCGGGAAGCTTCTGTCTGGAGAGTATGAATCGCTCCACACCATAATAAACCGCCGGTGAAACTGTGATGCTGGTTGGGGAACAAACATCTACCACCTTGCAAACTTTGAGCCCAGAAGACAGCAAATGCTCCTTCCGCAGGAGCCAGACGGGAACGCGTGCCTGGAACATGATCTGGCAAACGTCAGGATCGGTGGTGAAAACTCCTATCCACCGAGAAGAGGCATGGGAAGGAGGCGCTGGATCTCGTTCCCGAGGCAAGACGTAGTCCAAGTAGTCCAACATAGCGTAAATGTCCAGCGCAAGACGCTGAAAGTGGGCGACGTGCAGGGTGAGGTCCGAAAAAGTGAGAGGAAGTTCCTGTAGGAGCGTAATAGAAGAATGTATTAGCGAAAAACAATTGCATAGCGTTCAAAAACACCTTTATTCTCATCAACACTCGGTGGCAAGCCTTTAGCCAGGCATGCAAACGTATCGGGCCCACGTAATTCGGGTTAGCCTTAGCCCAAACCCCCACAGCTTTTTCTGTACGCAAATAGATCACCTCGAGTTTGGAAAAGGGGGCTTGGCGCAGATGGCCGACCTCGAATGCAGACCCAGCCACAGGTTTGAAAGACTGTTGGTCAACGTCCCACCACAGCGCCTTCCAATCTTCTGAGTCCCCATATGCTTCTTTTCGAATGATACAGCCGGCCCAAGGGTAAATGTGACAGTGAAGTTGAGGCCACTGGAAGCAATCGTAAACCCCATAGCGCCCATCCTGCATTGGTTCAATGAGAGCCTTGTGAACGAAAGGTTCTGGGACGAAAGATGCGTTCGGGGATGTGATGATGGTCTGACGGTGCACAGCCAGGACCCTAGCATCGAAAGGCCCGATCGTAGCTGGACATTGTGAGCATTTCATTATAATCACGAAGTACAAGACACCTACAATAATCGTCCGTTCGGATAAAAGTTCGACGGCTAGTCGGGAACTCAACAGAGATGGTCTTGTTGGCGGACATTTGGACTTTGGCAAGTAAGCCATCAAACTTGAAATGATAATAGTGAGACACGTACCACTGGATAGTAGATGAGTCGTTCACTGGGAAATTAAAAAAAATGAGCCACAAATACACAAGTGGATGGGATAATAAGATAACGCTGGTAGACCCGAGGGAGAGCAGGATGCAAGCACAATCCAACTATCCGCCTTCAACGCTCCGAGATACACTGCGTAAGTGCCTCAAACGAGTCTCGTTTGCGTGGCGGATAGGATAATCACGTCGAGGATGTCCTCAAAGGCCCCAAGCCTTTTGTTGGACAGTTGCAAGCACCAAGCTCGCAACTTTGAACCTGACGGAGGAGCACACCAAGTGCTCCTCTGCTTAGCAAGGGATGATCCCTGAACAAGCAGAAGCGTCAGTATAAAACAAGTAGATGACCACTTACCAGACGTGTTCTCACTCGATCCCGACCCAAGTCCCAACCCGACGACGACGATGAAGATAAAAGAACAACGATGTGGTTGGTCAAATGGAGTCAAACAAATGCTTGTTGTGTCACTGAGGGAGGTTACTTACTACGTTTGGGTCTATTGACCGCCAGACTTGGGAACTTTTGGGGGGTCAATTTTTGCTTTTGTAGTCACGTGGTGTCAGTCGCTAGCAGATAGTACATCGAGACTCTAATAGTATGTACAAGTGAATAGGGCCGCGTCTGTGCGTGCGGCTGAGCCCGCTACTTCGTCACAACGGTACGATTTCACAATTGAACATTTATCAATGGTTCTTTCAATGATTTAGAGTGATATGCTTTACTCGCATGTTTAGTGATTGAATTTGGTATATTGGTGACGTAGGGTATAGGGGCATGATTACAGTAATTTCTTATTCTCGACGTTTGCATGATGTATGTCGACTGTGTCTATTTCTCATTGGGCACTGCGTATGCTATCGCGGATATTGTCCAATTTTGTCCAGCAGATCGGTTGGTGATGGTGCAGTTGTTGCAGCCATTGTTCGACGACGAAACGGCGGAGATTTATCCTCCTGGTCGTATTTTCATTTCGGAGAACAGTCGTTGACGGTCGAAGATTTTCTTGCAGTTCGTCAAGGCGAACGAGTGGTGGTGAGTATTGTTCATGAAGGAGTGACGGCGTTAGCGGATCACAACTGTCGCACTCCATTATATTGTGCTTGACAGCCAAAGTTCGTAATGCTGGGAGAGACAAGCAGTCGATGTCAACTAAACACTGTACAATACTCTGTTCAGAATCATACACAAGGCTGTCGCCGTAGATGAAGAAACAGGAGTCGCATGCACATCCCTCCAGAGAGACCAACAATGACATCCGGTTGAATCATTTCTACAACTTCAAAATCACACACAGTGGTTAAACACTGTTCGTTATACGTGGCTGACAAAACAGCGCGATAAAAATGTCCTCTCTGATACGAACGTCCGAGCCCATCGACAAGCAACCGAGAAACACGAATGGTCTCTAAACGTTCGTCCCATCGCAAAGTAACATGTCGCCCATTGAAAATACCTAAAATCAAAAAAAAACATTAAAAGATCATCAGCCGAGAGACAACGACACGACACGAAACGAACGAAACTCGCACAGTACAAAGCGCTATCAATCATCTTTACTCATCACGCATGCTCATATGTGATCAATTACCGTATAAAGTAAGTCACATGATTTTTTTTTTAGGGGCTAAATTTGGACCCCTGGAATTAAACCCACTACTAAAGTAGCGGGAATATGAAATGAAATACATACGTGTTGAATTCGTCTCGGAGCCGAGATGATCAGCGACTACTCGAATATTTTATCTCTGAGTTAAAACACTTTTACCAGTATCCCCCTTATGCTATGACTTATCAATTATTAATTATTTGGCACCCTCAATGAATCATAGTCTGTTAAAGCGGATACTGCAGCTACTAGGAGATCTGACAGACTAGTACTGTGGCGAGTTCATCTGACGTCATAAGCAACTTCAAGCAACATTGACTCCTACGTTTGCAGGCGCTAATCCGAGCGAATGTAATCTAAATGAGTTTGTACAATCTTCACTGTGGGTACATATGCTGTATATCACACATAAAATCTAGCTTTATCGCATGTGGGACGAGCCGAAACTCTAGACTAGTACTTATTGCCTCTCCCGGGCCAGTGGCAGTGTATCGCGATCTGATCTGGCAATGATTACATAACACGATCCGGATTGGGCAAGTCGCTAAGTACTAGTTGGCTACGTGTCTAAGTGACTCTTTCCTCTCATGCCACACCCAGTAAATGGTCGTTCTTTGGAAATAGAATGCTAACCTCGTCACCTACAGCTCGCACGGTTTCTATTTATCGTTCTCACATTTTCATTGTCGCTGTAGGGTTGGGATCAAGCGTTCAAGCCGAGGACACGTCTGGTAAGTAATCATCTACTCGTCTTTTACTGATGCCTTCCACTTTTCAGGGATCATTCATTGTTGAGCAGAGGAGCACTTGGTGTGCTCCTCCGTCGAGTTCAAGGTTGCGAGCTTGGTGCTCGCAACTGTCCAACAAAAGGCTTGGGGCCTTTGAGGACATCCTCGACGTGATTACCCTATCCGCCGCGCAGACGAGACTCGTGTGAGGCACTTACGCAGTGCATCTCGGAGCGTTGAAGGCGGATAGTTGGATCGTGCTTGCATCTGATCTCCCTCGGGTCTAACGCCGTCTTGCTGAATCGCTTCTCCCCTTCCTCGCGCTTCTTCCTATGGTCGCGATTTTTGCCACCATTGGTATGTTACGACCCGTCGTCTTTCGTATTACGATCCGCATCTCTTACCATGTGTTTACAGGTCGGTTCTTTGTTTTCTTCTTTTTATTGCTAGGTGAATGGCTTCTTTTTGCGCATTATGAGAAGCCCAGAGGTGACAACGGCTGACAGTTTCCTATCCTCTCAGCATGCTATAAAGCTCTTGGTGAGCTTGCCCAACGACCCGCAACCCTCCTATTCTTAATCTCTCACTGATGTCAAACACCCGGACTCACCATTCCCCGACCGATGAGCTGGGCAAAGGCCCCACTTCTACGCGTCCTACACACAGCCGTCGTCCGCCTAAAAGGTTCGACCAGGCGAGTGACCTCCGACCTTCCACTATGGTACGATATAGTCGGATACTCTTTGCGATCTAACTTACACTATTTTCCAGAGTAGAGACCACTTGAGGATGGAGCGTGCCCCTTCCGGGAGAAAGAAAATTCGTAAAAACTATGTGGATGACCATTCTACTGACCAATCCGAGTGCGAAGTTGCATCACCCAAGGGAGCGGTGAGTCATCGATTAGTGTCCGAAATTTGAGCTGATGTATCTTGCGTTCAGTCACCCCAAAGGCCCTCCACCGATGGCGCGGATCGTTTGCCTGAACGGTCACATCAAGAAACTCACGATGAATTACTTGTCAGTGCGGTCAGTCTCTTTTTTCTCTTCCAGATCTTTGGTAATGGTTGACTGATATCTCCACGCCTCCAGCGGCTCCCTTGCCCGGGAGAGTTGTATGAGGCCGATGCTAGACAATACCATGAGGGTGAAGCTATCGTTGCTATGGTAAGTGGTCCATCTGGGGGTGGGGAACCTTGCTCATTTTATGAACCTTAGGGAGATATTCAGAGATCATCGGAGCGCTCCCCCCTCCCTTCTAGTCAAGAAGGTGATGGTTCTACTACGCCAAAGTCTCTCGCCAACGGAAATCAGGTTGTGCCATCCAAGGTTGCCCCCCCAATTAGAGCGGTAAGTCTAAAGTTATCTTGATTAGGTGCATGTCTTATGGTGCACCTGCATTGTCAGACTACCTCGATGTTATCGCCGGTACTGCCCAGCTCACCCACTTCCTTTCGGGACGAGCAAGAATTGAGTAGTGAGGATGATCCTACCAACGAAAATCAGGCGACGCCTTTCAAGGTTGGTCCCCCCATAGGAGTGGTGAGTCTACGATTATAATTCTGTTCATATAAATTTGTTCAACAATGCCAAGCCTCGTCAGAAAGCTACGATGCTGTCGCCACTTCCACCCAGCTCTCCCCCTGCTTCCTCTGGGGAAGGTGAGGAGCAAACACCCCAAAAATCTCATGGAAGCCAGAAGATTCGCCCTCGTCCGCGACAGGCACGTCCCTCGAAT
>JBBPMU010001129.1:0-10508 GCA_038090475.1 Wakefieldia striispora | reverse complement strand
CTATGACACTATGACACTATGACACTATGACACTATGATTCTACTATGAACACTATGAGCACTATGATTTCACTATGAGTACTATGAGTACTATGACAAAAACCTGGTTTTGCTGATGTATGTCAGATGCGTCTGTTTCTACTCGCATCGGCTTCTTCTGGTCAGGGTAGGCCAGAAGGGATTCATTCATGAATGCTTCTTTTAATTTCTTGAATGCCAATTCTTGATCGCTTCCCCATTTGAAGGGGGTATCTTTTTTCGTCAAGTTGTTTAATGGCCATGCTATATGAGCAAAATTAGGTATGAAGCATCAGTAATAGTTGCAAAGGCCTAAAAAGCCTTGCACTTGTTTGAGTCTGGTGGGCATAGGCCAGTCCAGTACTCCTGCAACTTTAGAAGCTTGCATTTCTACCCCTTCTTGGGATATGACCATCCCAAGGAAGTCTACCTTTTTCTGTGAGAAGTGGCATTTTTTGGGCTTGACATACAAGTCATTTTCTTGAAGCCGTTTGAGTACCTCTTTCACTATCTGTTCGTGTTCGAATTGGGTCTTGCCACTAGTGAAGACCATACAATCATCAATAAAAATGATTACCACTGCATACATGTTGTTGAAGATGTCATTCATCATATTCTGAAAAGTGGAAGGTGAGTTCGTCTTTCCGAAGTACATTACCAGGGGCTCGTAAGCTCCCATTGGCATTATGAATGCTGCTTTCCATTCATCTCCTTCTTTTATACAGACGTTGTTGTATCCCCACCAGAGATCCATGGTGGTGAATAGGTCCACTCCTTGAAGTCTGTCAATAAGAGAAGGGATTAATGGTAACGGGTAAGCGTTTTTTATCATTTCTTTGTTCAGATAACGATAGTCCATGACCAATCGTTTTTTACCATCCTTTTTCGGTATGAAGAATACTGGGGCTGTTTGCGGCGATTTTGATGGTCGTATATATCCTTTCCTTAATTCTTTCTGTAAAAAGTTAGCAACTTCTTCCATCTCTGTTTGTGACAGAGGGATCACTCGTCCTTTCTTGGAGACGAAGTCTTCTTTTAGTTCAATTGCGTGATCCCACGGTTTATGCATGGACATCCTTTCTGATTCTTTTTTGGAGAAAACATCTAGAAATTTGTGGTAAGTTTCAGGAACCATACTCTTTATATGATCTTCTTCTTCTTTCTTGGTCATCGCCCTGGTGAAAAAGGTGGGTGGTAGTCGCATTCTTGACATCTGTTGACAGTAGCTAGTGCATCAGCTGAATTTGATTTTGCTGGTAATCCAATCAATTTCGGGGTTGTGGTGATTAAGCCAATCGTATCCTATGAACATGGGGTGTGTTCCCAGATTAGTAACATATGCGTCGATGAATTCTGAATGTCCGTTGATTTCTACGAATACGTTAACCTTGTGTGTGATCTCTCCTATTGAGGAGTTAGATCCGTCCGTGTTTGATACCCCTATGGGTGTGGGTAATCTTGTTCCTATGATTCTGTTAGCCTTGCAAAACTTTTTATCAATAAAAGTGTTCGTTGCACCTGAGTCAATCAACGATCTGCAGGATACAGTATACCATCCTTGAAGTTTCCTAAAGCGAATATTAGTGAGGGGGGAAAGATGTCCGGAGTGATTAAGAGTGGAGTGGATAAATGTCTGAGGGTTGGAAGGTGATGATGAAACAAAATGTAAGGTAGTAGTGAATGAATTGTCTTTATCAAGAAAAACGGAATTAAGTGCAGTATATTTTTCTTCTGCTGCCGCGCCCCGAAGGGTTGCCGTTCCAGAAGTGGAGGAGGAGGCAGATACATCTTCTAGCATATCGTGAATAGGAAAATCGTTCGTAGAGTGGGTATTGTAGGAGACGTTCTCGCTGCCTTCTACGTCAAGCAATGAAAAGAAAAAATGTTCAGAGAATGATGATATAAAATTGTTCACCGGGGCTGGGCTACCCTCTTTCACCTGGACCCCTGACCTTTTACTGCCTCAGTGGCTTTTGCATCCATCTCTGCCCTGATCCTGTCCCGCCAATAAGCTTCTGCTTCATCTGTGATGAAGGTAGCATTGTGGGCAGCATAGCCTGCTGCTGGCAGGGGCGGAGCTGGGAGAGGAGGAAAGTTGGTCACATAGCCCAGCGACCATGGGCCTTGGTTTGGGGGGTATCCACCCCAGTGTTGTTGGCACGGTGCGCCGCTTTGGTATCGTACCTGTTTAGGGGCACAACAGTTCCTAGCCAGGTGACCAGGTTTTCCACAGTTGTAGCAGGTGAATTGCCCCGGCGGATGGGCATGAGGAGGAGTGGGGAGAGGGCGAGGTTGGCCGGCTGCTGGCCTTGCATTGATGGTGGTAGTTGTCGTGTCGACAACCATAGGGGCACCTCTGCTGGGCTGGGTGCTGTATTGGGAATATTGCGTGTGGGGGGGATTGGTGAAAGTTGGGGGGCCTGGAGGTGGACGGTAGTACCAGGGTCGGGCTTGCTGAGGGGCTTTGGCTCGCTGAGGTCCTTGTTGGGGTTGCCCCCTATCCTCAGCAAGCTTCTCAAACGCTTGCCCTACCCTCATATATTCCTTCGAGAGCGGTGGGTACCAGTGCCCTGTTTTCTTGTCAGCCTCTAAACTGGAATGTAAAGAGACTTCCTGGCAGATGTGGTAATTGACCACCGCTTTCAGAAGGTGGATGGCCTCGCTGTCTGATACTTCCACTTCTACTGCCAGAACGTTGAACTTTTGAAGAAAGTCCGTGATCCGTCCTTGTCCTTGTTTTAGTTCTCACAGGTCCTTGTAGGCCTGATGGGTCAGCAGAGAGATCTAGAAGAAACCCTTAATTGTTTCCTGGAGGTCATCCCAGGAAGGGTAGAAAATGGGGTCTTTCCCCAGATACTTCTCTAATTGTTGCTGAGCAAATGGCTCAGCGGACCCTTCAAAGCGCAGAAGAACTGTGGTAGTATGTAAGGACTCAGTTGTCCTTGAAATCGGACGCTTCCACCCAAGCCTGGAGCTTTGTCCACCACATCTGAAACTTCTTCTTATCACCGTCCCATTTGCCTGGTTCGGCGAGTCTTTTGTAGGAGTCCTTTTCTCCCTTTTCTTCTAGCTGGCAAATGAATTCGCGAGTGTAGATCGACTCGTTTGATTCCTGGATAGGGGGTGCAGGTTGGGTGGATGAAGATGCTTGGCCCGACATTGATGGATGCGGGCGGTAGTCAACAGGTGATTGGAAAGGTTCTTCCTGAATAGACAGGGAGGAAGATCGGGATGGTGGTGGTGATGGAGATGGAGAAGGGGAAAGGGGAGGGGGTTCGGACAGTTCCGACATGCTGGCTTACTGGCCTGTCTGAGTGGACCTCTGGGCAAGTGTGAGGGGTGTCCCTCGTTGAACCTTTTTTAAAGACGCGTGTCCCCTAAGGTAGGGATGGGTTGAGAACTGTTTGTTGTATGTGAATCGTACTTTTGTATGAGGGGCAGGCGGGGCTGGGTATCGCCGAGCGCTGGTGCGCATGTGCTGGAGTCCTAGGAAGCGGGGGACTACCGCTTGTCAGGTAGTCTTATCTAAGTGTTGTGCAGCGACACTCAAACAACCAAAAGAAGAGGAAAGAAGACTTAGCGCGGTGGGTTCTAAGGGCGAACCAGCAATGAACGTGGCGAGAAGAGAGAGCTGAAAGTCATGAAGAGGAGGTATGATGGAAGAGTGGTAATCCAAGTAAGTTGAGGAGCTATCCTTAATCCACACCCTTGGAAGTATGAACAAGTAGATAAGACTGGAGAACCAGTCGACTATGTACTGTACATGGGTTTATATATGGTAGGGAATCATGCATGGACCAGGCTGTGCATATCGTATCATCCAATGAGAAAAAGGATAAGAGAATCGTATGATGCGATGATCGTGTATCTTCAAGTAATCGTCTATGAGTCAATGGGAAAAGAAGTTAAGGAGGTTGCTGGGCCAATGGCAATAGAAGAGCAGAAGATAAGTTATCGGCCAATGGGCAAGTGCTGGGGTGGTCACATGTGTCAGATCATGTGACAGAAGGAAGTTTATACTGACATAGGAGTGTACCAAAAGAGGAATGTCATGTGACCGTGGGAAGGAGTCATGTGACACGAATTAAAGTATAATCCCTCTGGTACCCTGGATAGAATAGGTGAGGGCCACCACCCAAGATTCTCCAAGTTGGATCAGGGACCATTGTTGAATCTCTGACGTGAGGATGGAGTTCTGAAAGGCCTGGAGGAGGAGTGGGATGACAGTTGATTCAGAGGATAGGGGAAGGTTCGCAAGGTGGAGAGTGAGGGGTGGTGATGATATGATCATGGCATAGAGGATGTTGCAGTGTAAATGTGGAAGTCTATCTAGAAAAATAGGAATGGTGTCCAAAGTAGAGAGCAGGGCATCCAAGGGAATTTCCAAGTATGCTGTGGGAGAAGCAGGAGGGGTCACTGGCATAGAAGAAATAGAGGGTGAAAGAAAAGAGGAGTGGGAATGAGAGTGGAAAGACTCAAGAATCATTTCAACTGTCTGCCTCAGCCACCCAACCCGAGTAGGTGGCACTGGTGGAGTAGTGGAGGACTGGGGTGGTGATGTCGTGGGGAGAGACGATTCCGACAGAGATTCTGTGGGGGGTGATGTGGAGGACGAAGAAGAGGGTGTCACGGGAGTATTGGAGTTTGAGGACGATAGCAAAGATAAAGTAAATGAAACAGAGGGTGAGGGCTGAGGTGATGATGAAGATGACCAGGGGAAGGGTGATTTTGATCATGTAGGAGGAGAGTGGGGTGGGGGGAAGGCCTTGGGGCGAGAGGCCTTATATAGGTTTAGGAGAGTCTTGGCATGTACCAAATTGGATGACAGTTCCCACATGTTGTTGGAGGATGGATAGCCTTTCCATTTGATAAGGAACTGCAGATTTTGTGTGGAACCCCGATGTCCCACAATTGAAACAACCAAACCTTTACAGGTTAAGGCTATTCAAGCAGAAGGACAATAAGGGTGAATCAAGCGACTAGACAGGCTTGGGGAATCTCCAGAAGGACAAGTCTGGGTCCTTCTGTGAGGTGGGGGTGTCCCTTATATACTATTCTACTGTTACGTGGGTGCGGAACAAAGACTTCACTCGAGGTCCTTTCGTACTCGTAGTGTCAGCGACGACTAGGAGCAGAGTATTGGCTATTGCTCATAAGAGAGAAGCCCGTCAGCGAAGAGAGACAGAGAACTGGAAGGGCTTAGCGCAGGAGGTAAGTCGAGCGACCTTCGTCAGGAGCGAAGACTTTGCAGGCAGAAGTGCGTAGAATTAGCTGAAGAGCTATTCTAGTACATCAGCGGGTATTTATACTACGAGATACAAATAGAGATAAACAGACGCGTCGCGTCGCGTGTATCGTAAGGGAATCAACAAAGGACGCGTAAAAGGAAACATATGCGTAAAAGGAAATGCGGAGTCCCGTGTCCAAGAAAGGAAAGCGGAGTCCCGTGTCCAAGAAGGGAAGGCGGAGAGCCACTAAGTATAAATGGAAAAGAGATAAATGGGACTTCCCAGTAGAAGTGAGTCAGAAGTCCGGGGGCATCCGTAAACATGGGAAACAGCGGTGTTCCTGTGCGAAGTCTGAAGGCTGTCCTAGAAGTCATGATATAGTGGGTCGTATTGACCACTATCGATGATCTCCCAAGTGAGGTCTCTATACATACGCCGTGGAAGAAACGTCAAACCAATAGCGATCATAAGAATGAGTAGGAAAGAAAAACGTATCCGGGTCTATGTCTTCTTCACCAGAGAGCTGTCTCCAGATGATTTCGACGTCCCGTTCCCAGGTATCTTCGAAATCCGTAACATCTACTGTTTGTACAAGTGTATGGTAGATCTAAAGATATGCTATGCTATGGAATGTTCTATAGTGTTCTAACCTATGGCATTAACTGCTCTGTGCATAGCCTAGATAAGAGGTAGAAGTGCTATTGGTGGAGTGTGAGTCATACTGGGTCATAGATAAGCATAGCCTTAGGGTAAAGGGTGTGGAATGCATGGGGCATGTCAAAGTGAAACAGGGTAGAGGGTGACAGTTGGGTCTAGACTGGGTTAAGGGTTTGAGGGTCTGGGCTGTGTCCAGATCTAGAACCTTGGTCGCAATTGTGAGGGAGATAGGGGCTAATTGTGCGAACAGAAGTGTTAGGCTTGTAGAAGGCTTAAGTAATTAAGGAAAAATATGGAAAAATGAGGAAAAATAGAGGGAAGATATCATGATTGTAACAACGATGGCTTCAACTTCATATTCTTCTTCTGATCTGAGAAGATCCAGTGGTGGCTGTGAGAAGCTGGGGCCATTTTCATCAGTTTCTTGATAGGGGGATAGAATGGAAGTGTGGAAGACATTGTGTATCTTCCATGTGGGAGGGAGTTTGAGCTGATAAGAGATAGGGGAAATTACTTGAGTGATTTCAAAGGGTCTCTCGCAGCGAGGGGATAGTTTTCGAGAGTGGTAGCCGAGTTTAAGGTTCTTGTTGTTGAGCCAGACTTTCTGTCCGACTTTCCAGGGGGTGAATTTAGCAGTGATTTGGGATTTCATATCGGTTTGAGCCTTCTGATGAGTGGTGAAGGCCTCGGTTCAGGCTTCATCAAGGTGGGTGAGTTGTTTCTCAGTGGTGGGGACAAAGGTGGTTTTAAAGAGAGGGGGATATGAGCAGGGTTCATACCCATACATGAGGGAAAATGGGGATTGGTTGATGATGGAATGGGTGTTGGAGTTGTGAGAGAATTCAGCCATAGGAAGAAGGGATGCCCAAGTGGTGGGTTTTCCTTTGCAGAAGATGTGGAGATAGGTTTCTAGTTCTTGATTTACTCATTCAGTTTCCCCATCGGTTTGAGGATGGTAGGCGGTGGAAAGGGCAAGGTCATAATTCAAGAGGCAGGCAAGTTCTTTGGCGAAAGCAGAGGCAAACTGGGGGCCCCAATTGGAGATAAGTTTGTTGTGGAGCTCAAAGTGGGGAAATACTTGAGAGAAAAAGAGGGATGCGACACCTTCAGCAGAGATTGTTTTCAAGCAAGGGATGTAAATTACCCCCTTAGTAAGACCATGGTCGACCATGACCATAATAGAATCATAGCCATCAGACAGGGGAAGATCAGTAATGAGATCAACCGAGATTTGTTGGAAGGGGCAGGTGTTACGCAGGTGTGAAACAAAGACTTCACTTGTGATCCTTTCGTACTTGTAGTGTCGTCAACAACTAGGAGCAGAGTATATGGCTATTGAAACGAGACAGAATTGTTGAAGGTTGAACCTCAAACCTCAAAGGCGAAGTCTTCCCTTCAACGGGGTATCGTCATAGTGTTTCAATAGAAAGAAAGCGCCTGTTTATCCTCTGGCTAGGAGTGTAAATGAATATAAAGGATTACCCAGTAGCCCCTCAGAATATCCTAAGGGGGTCCAGCCTAGAAGAAAAATACCTGGGTGATAGATTTCCAAATAGCTAAGACTGGGGTTTCCAGTCGAAGCTTCGACTACTTAAATACTGTACATGTTCGTGCATGGACCATGCCATGCGTATCCTAAGTGTCCAATGAAAATAAGAAGAAATGAAATCATACCATTGGCCATATCAACAGACCGGTATCCTATCTGAGAGTCATCTGCCATTCACTGGACGGGGATCAAAGAGAAGAGAAGAAATAGAAACGTGTCCATGGAGATAAGAGATCCCTGAATCTCGTGAGAAAGTCAATAAGTCCAAAAAGGGTTATTCCCAAAGAGAGGGCCGCCAGGAATAAGTCTGAAGTCTCGACTGACGGCCAATCAGCAAGTGCCGCAAAGTGGTCACGTGCAACAGATCACATGACAGAAGGAAATTATACTGTTGTAGGAGCGTACCAAAAGATAAACATCAGGTGACGTCAAGTCACGTGATCTTCGAAATACAGGTAGACGGCGTTCTTCAGTTGGATTGCCACAAGAAGGGAGTTCTAAGGTGAAAGTTTTTAAAGTGTTAGAAAAAGTAGCGTCTTTCAGGAATAAAATATAGGGTTCGTAACAGCTATTGCTCATAAGAGAGAAGCCCCGGTGAGTAACAAGAGACAGAAGACTGGAAGGGCTTAGTGCAGGAGGTAAGTCAAGCGACCTTCGTCAGGAGTGAAGACTTTGCAGGCAGAAATGCATAGAATTAGCTGGGGAGCTAACTACAACAGGAAAGCCCTTTATATACTAGGGGGGTTACCATAAAGGGACAACACATAAAAGGAAATCAACAAGACGCATTGTGTTGCATGTATCATAAAAGGGAATCAACGAATGACGTGTAAAAGGAAATGTACACGTAAAAGGAAATGCAGAGTCCTGTGTCCAAGAAAGGAATCGGAGTCCTGTGTCCAAAAGGAGAAGTGGGGATCTGCTAAGTAGAAAAGGAAAAGAGATAAATGGGACTTCCCAGTAGAAGCGAGTCAGAAGTCTGGGGGCATCCATAAATGTGGGAAACAGTGGTGTTCCCATGCAAAGTCTGAAGATAATCCTAGAAGTCATGGAATAGTGGGTCATATTGACCACTATCGATGGTCTCCCAAGTGAGGTCTCTATATGCTGTGGAAGAAAGGTCAAACCAATAGCGATCATAAGAATGAGTAGGGAGGAAAAACGTATCCATGTCTGTATAGTCTTCACCAGAGAGTTGTCTCCAAATGATTTCGACGTCACATTCCCAGGTATCCTTGAAATCCATAACAGCAGGTGGTGATGGAGGGGATTGGGGAGAGTGGTGGTGTTGTGGGATGGGTGATGACCTTGTTAGCCTGGCAAGTAGTGCATCTGGCAATAAATTTGCGGGTGAAGGTTGCCATACTGGGCCACCAATAGTTGCACTGAAGCAGATGGAGTAATCAGAAATAGCTGGGGTGGCCCACAGCTGGAGAGTCATGGATGGACGTCACAAGTTCTTTTCTTGCAGAGTCCAGGATGTAGAGTCATCCCTGTAAAAAGAGGGATCCTTCGTGGAATTCCCAGTCGGTGGGAGAAGATCAAGGGAAGAGAGAGCTGCTGTTTTGAAGTGCAAGTAAGGCTTTCTGTACAATAGGGTCATCTGTGGATGAGTTGGCGATCTTTTCAGCCAAGTCTGCATCAATGACGTTGATGAAATGTTTAGGGTTGAGGAGTACAACGTCCAGATTGTTGTTGGAGGTGTCAATGAAATCCTTTCATGAGAGGGCATCAGCTGGTCCCATATAGGATCCAGGGTGGGTGTCATAGAGCATGTCGAAGTCCTGGAGGAAGAGCATCCAATGGGCATGGCAGTGAGTCAATTTTTGAGGTTCTTTGAAATAGAAGAGGTTCTTGTGATCTGTAATGATGGTTACAGGGTGAGTGGTGCTGCTGAGGTATTGATGCCATTCTTCAAGAGCTTTGATGACTGCTAGAAGCTCCCAGTCATAGATGTTGTAGTTCCACTCAGTGGGGGAGAACATGCATGAAAAATAGGAGCATGGGTGGAGGTCTCCATTGACGTCTTTTTGCATTAGAACAGCTCCCACACTGGTAAGAGAGGCATTGGTCATAACCATAAAGGGGTTCTGCGGATTGGGCATTGAAAGAACCAGCAAAATAAGGAACTTAGACTTCGATGTGTCGAAAGAACATTGTTGGTCGGGTCCCCATTCCCAGGCTGTGGATTTCTTGGTGAGTGCAATGAGTGGGGCTGTGATGGCAGAGAAGTCGGCAATAAACTTTTGATAAAAGTTGTAGAATCTGATAAACAATCGGACCCCTTTGATGGATGTAGGTGGGACCCAAGATTTGATTGCCAAGAGCTTGGTGGGGTCCATGCAGATTTTGCCTTTGGTGATAATCATTCCTAGAAAATCAACAGATTTCTGAGAGAAGGAGCACTTCTCTAGCTTGAGGTGGAGGTGGAGCTCTGCCATTCATTCGAGAACATGACGGGTCCTTTTGTCATGAAGAGCTTGGTCGTCTTTTGTATGGATTAGGAGGTCATCCATGTAGATGATAAGCCACCCTTCGGCCATCATGTCACCAAAGTTGTTACAACCGTAATATCTTCCTCTATTTTTCCTTATATTTTTCCTTAATTGTTTGAGCCTTCTACAAGCCTAACACTTCCGTTCGCATAATTAACCCCTATCTCCCTCACAACTGCGACCAAGGCTCTATACCTGGACACAGCCCAGACCCTCAAACCCTTAATCCAGTCTAGACCCTACTGTCACCCTATGCCCTAACATGACACACCTTGACTCATAACCCTCTACCCTGCTTCAACATGCCTCATGCCTACAACACCCTTTACCCTAAGGCTATGCTTATCTATAACTCACACTCTACCAATAGCATTACTACCTCTTATCTAGGCTATGCACAGAGTGGTTAACATCATAGGTTAGAACACTATAGAACATTCCATAGCATAGCATATCTTTAGATCTACCATACACTTGTACAAACAGTAGAATAGTATATAAGGGACGCTCCCACCTCACAGAAGGACCCAGTCTTGTCCTTCTGGAGATTCCCCAAGCCTG